>APFE030372277.1:8172-22214 GCA_000404065.3 Pinus taeda
AATAAAATAAAGAAAACAAATGCACAAATCTAAAAAAAACCAAAACTAATAAAATTCTTAAAAAAAAGGAGAAAAAAAAGTTGATCAAAACTAATAAAAGTCTAAAGAAAAGAAAAGAAAAAATCTTTTATTAATAAAAAAACCCAAAATACTAGATAATATATAAAAAACCAAAATATTAGAATAATAAATTAAAAACAAAATAACAAATAAACAAAACTCTAACTCTAAAAAATAAAATAAATACATAAAAAGTCGGAGATGAAAATAAAAAGAGAAAAATAAATAAGAAATAAGAGAGCACACGGAAAAGGGGCACATATCTCGCTAATAAAAATATCCAATTCTTAAAAGACTAAAAAAAGTTAAGGGGTTATCTCCCTTAACTAGAGGGGTTGAAACGTTCACCTTTCTATGTAACATTCAACCTCAACATATGTATTGTTCGCTAATAATATTCTCACTTTAAGCCCACCATTGAGCTTATGATTCAACTAATAATAACAAGGTTCGAGGATATTATGAGATGGATGATAATGTAAATTCTTCAACAACGTCATCTTAGAGTAGGTGGAATTTTAGAATTTAACTATACTTCATATAAAATAAGCTTTAATGGTATGTGTATATATATTTTTATTTTAAAATAATATTATGGTGTTTTGTTAACATTATTATAGTAAGTTTAAAAAAAATAAAAAAACCACCCTAAATTTATATGTATAATAAATGGGCTAATCCCATGATACATAGGAAAAATGGGAGACGATTTTATCAATAATATAATATGTATATATAATTTTTTTGGCGAATCTCTCACCAGATTATATTATCTTGTACAGTGATGGAAAATCTTTCACTGAATTATAAAATCTTATAAGATATTGGCAAATCTTTTACTGAATAAATCAAACATTGTGAAGTCTTGGCGAATGTTTTGTTAAACTATGAAACCATATACGATAATAAGAAAACATATTCATTAAACTGTAATATACTAACATACATGTTTGGAAAAAAGAAACATAATTTTCTCTTCCTACAAACAATGTTCCAAATTTCAGTGGTCGTGTTTGTCAAGGTTCTTACAATACACTTTTTCATATTCTTATATTAGTTTTGATAATATTTCATAACAAAGTTCTTGTAGGTTGATATTGACAACGAGTTCTGTCAATGTAGGAGACATTAATCTTTTCTCTACAACTTTTGTCAAGCTACCATTTTTTCAAGTTATCAATTTTCTTTCTTATTCCATAGACTCCAACTGCGAGATAAAAAAACACATCAAGTTTGTTTACCCCAACAGGCCAACAAGTAGCAAGCCCTAACCATATTATATAAAAAAGTATTAGGTATCCCAAAGGCTTGAACGAGATCTAATTGAAAGAAGTGACCATTGTGAGATTCCTTCCAATCAATATATGAATATATAAATGTAGATTTATTATTATTTTAATTGGAAATCTTCAATTAAAGAATAAAATTTAATTACGTCTCTCCCAATCTAAATTGCTTATTAGCATAATTTGCTACCCTCATAGGTCTCGCATTTTTTAATAGCGTTGTAACATGTAGATTAATTTCCTTTTTGGTGAACAATCTCCACATTTTAGGAAAATATGGTGCAGTGGCTGCAACCTTACAAATCATTAGGACAAACTAAGAATAGCACAAAAGATGAAAGGTTGTACAAACCAACTTATTTTTCAAACAACTAATCCAACATCAGTACCTAAACTTTTTCATGAAGATATCATATTGAGAATGTCTGAAAAAAGGTGAGAAATCTTCTGCGAGGGTGACGAGGAAAGAGTGATAAGGTTTCATTGTTTTGAATTTTTTTTTGTTAAATAAGGAAAAGTTAAAAACCAATATTAATGGATATATTGGTATTTTTTACTAAATTTTGTGAAGTGACTAAATGTAGCTTTAACCATTCACTTTAAGATGTTTTTACAATATAATTTCCTAAGTCTATTTAATATCTTCATTATCATCCCCGACTGCGGGTGATAAATAAGGTGAACGGTACAATGGCGGCGTTCCCACTGGGCAAGTGGCAGCTCAGACCCGCCACTTGTAAGGTTAATCGGCGGGCATGCCATCCCCGTAAGTTTATATTGAATGCAGCTATTAAATATTTGCTGCAGTTCGCCGTCTGCAGCATAATGGAGCTCCTGCGACTTGTTTCTCCGACGATTTGGTTGCAGACCTTCTGCTGTGTTCTGGTTATTGCTTTGGGCGCCACAATGTGCCATTATAAGAGCTAGCCTCCACTGGCTCTGTCTCATTTGAAGTCTCGGCTTCCGCTGCATCGATTGTCTTGGTCGCTGCTTGTTCACAGGACTCGGCAGTGGTCTCAGGGGACTCGGCCTCGGCCCTCAGCACAGAAGGTCTCGGTCTCTGCCTCTGGGAGTCGTGTCCTCTGTCACAGGTTTACCAGCTTTAGCTCTCCCTTCTGTCGTGGTCACTACCTGAGTTTCATCTCCGCGCCCCTCGGTGCTTCTATTGACATCCCTTGGTGGCTCTCTATGCCCTCACTCACTACGCCCCTCTGTGCTTCTATAGCCTCTCCTCTGTGGCTCTCGGTGCCTTTACTCACTGTGCCTCTGTTCGCTGTCCCTTCTTGGCTCAGTGTGCCTACGCTCACTGTGCCTCGGCTCTCTGCGCCCTTTTGGCTCATTGAGACTCTGCTCTCGGTGCTTTCCTTGCTCCAGCGTCACCTCACCTGGGATTTCAGAATGCCGCGTGAACGGCTCCGTCTCATTAGTAGAAGGGGAGGGTATCGGGGTGGTTCCAGAGGGAGGGCTGTCCAACAACGCTCCTCCAATACCACAGACTCCTCCTCTGAAGAAATTGAATCCCCCGTTACAAGGAGAGGCAGGGGAAGAGGCAGAGGGAGGGCTCGTGCAGCGGCCTATGCGCACAACACTCATCCCTCCACCCGCTTTCGCATCCCCTGTTCCCTGGACAATTCCACCTATATTGTGTCCGTCAAGATTGAAAAGTGCGACAATTCAGCTCCACTCAGAGCCTTTTCGGAGCTTAGGCAACCATCTCCTGTTCATTGTCAAGGAATTCAGCCTGCGGAGACCTCTGGTGCAGTTGTAGGTCCAAGCGAGCCAGTTAAAGATGCTGTTCCACATTTAGACTCTAGCGCTTCAGACTAGTATGGATGCAAGATCGTCGAGGAGCAACCTTCTACCTCTGTGGACGTATGAGCTCGCCTTCGCGTCTTTTTGGTCCAACCAAGGTAACAGGCGGTTGCCTCCGTTGCTCACTGATGTATGCTCGCTGGATTCAGGTCTCCGGCTTCTTTGCTTGGAGGTTTTTGATAAGGTTATGGTATGGCTTAGCTATGTTCAGGTTAAAGTCTGTCTCCAATTCCGACCATGCTTGCTGTTCTACCTCTGTTTGTATTATTTTCTAGGTAGTTTTTGGTACAGACGGGATTAGTCAGCTACCAATAGTCTGTCGGTCAGTTATCAATAGTCTGTCGGTTATTTGTTGGTCAAGTCAGATTCAAAGGGAAGTTTCTCCCTCCAATGTAAAAGCACTGCTAAATCCATAGTCAGTATGGAGAGATTTTTGAGGCCGGCCTCGTTGTAATCTTTTTGTATAATAATAGAAGTAGACAAATTTACAAAAAAAAAATATCTTCATTATCATAAAAACCAACCTATATCCATCTTAACTCCACATCTACCACTCTCAGGGGCATGAAATCTATTTATCCCTTCGAGCATTTGGTAGACCCAGAATTAAGATGGATCTAAGATGATAGAATTTCCCTTTTAAATAATATATGCTCACATGAATACCATGGTATTACCATGGGCCAATACCATGGGTTATCATAAACCTGGAGCTTAAAAATTACTATTAGTAATTTATAAAAATTAATAATTGATTTTTGTTTTATTTTTTTATTTTAACCAACTTAAAATGTTTAGCATACATTAAATTACAACATCCATTTTTACTCTTGATCCACCAAGCCCCGAGAGGGATCAATTTTTCTTTTTTCACTCTATGCTAGTTTGCATATCACTATATTCGGGGCTTAATAGATCCAGAGTAAAGATGGATCTATGCTGGTTTAATTCCCCATTTAAATAAGCTACATTCCACGTGAATACCATGGGTCAATACCATGTGGCATTTTTATTTTTATTAATTTAATAATATTGTTTTGCATGGTATTAATAATAATCTAGCCCATGGTATTTGGTCCATAGTATTTTTTTTAGCGTTCGTAAATATAACATGACTTATGGAGTAAGTATACATAAATGTTTTATTTGTTTACCATACCTCTCGTTTATTATATTTTTATTAATTTACCATACCTCTTTTACAAATATGGTATTTGGCCCATAGGATTCACTTAAATAAAACTTCTTTTTTGAGCCTTCATAAATAGAAAGAGGTTTATGGACTAAATATAAAAAGAGGTTATATTTATTTACCACACGTCTAGTTTATTTATATTTTTATTTGTTTACACCCTTGTATGTATATAAGGTGACTTATGGAGTAATATAAAAATGTTTTATTTATTTACCATACCTCATTATTTATATTTTTATTAATTTACCATACCTCTTTTATAAATATGGTATTTGGCCCAAAGGATTCACTTAAATAAAACCTATTCTTGAAAATTAGGGCGAATGGAAGGTTGTAACTCTTAATTTCAAGGGCTAAATTTACTTTTTTTACCCTCTCCCTTAAAATAAGGTGGGCTATTTGTAAAAATGTATTATGATACAAAATATTCGCCCATTAAAAAGCTAAGACCGCTTAATTTCACCTAAGGGCGAACATTCGCCCCTAAAATTTTCCATGTTTAATACGTAGTTTTGTAACCATTTAAATATTTAAAATTTTAAAAAATTAAATGTATAATAAGCATATGTGTTTTTTTTTTTTTGGGTTTGAATTACCAACGGGCATATTTTTTAATGGGCTAAAAGAGATTAGGAAAAAATATGAAGAATGATTTTTCAATTATGGAAATATTTTTTTTGAAGATTCAAAGTAAGAAATTAGTTTCAATTACATCGATATGTATAATTTATTTTATTTATGTTTTATAAAAATTAACAATATTGACTTCCATGAAGTGTTAAAATATATTCTATTTATTCAATGGATAAGTACTTATAAGTAGTGTAATCATTTGTCGTAATGTGTTTTGGAAATAATGTTAGAGAATGCTTATGGAGAATATTAGATTAAATGAATAACAAGGAGAAGATGCCAAAGTACTTATTAGTAACATTTAATTAGCAAATATAATACAAAATTTGAATGATTCTCGTGGTGATGGAAAACTAACCATTAATAGAGAAAGAAAATGACGTTGTAAAAGATGTTACATGTAATATTGAATTTATGTTATGTTTTCTTCAAACATAAACACTAATGTGATTTTTTTTTTTTTCTAGTAGAACCCATTGGCATTTGATTTACTTTCATGGTATAATATTAACTTGACACATTATTTTCTTGTAGACATAGGTAGTTGCCATTTAAACAAATCCATGAAGAAGATATTAAGTATAAACAATTCATCTACAAAGTGTCTATTGACGAATTTCTCAACACTTGACTTGGGAGGAGGAATCCCTTTAATGAACATTTCCCCCATTTTATGAGAAAGCATATATCCTATTAAAGCTTCAATTGCCATCACATGTAGAAAATTTTTCAAAGGACATATTTTATAGATAGGCCAAAAAGGTCCCACTTCTTTTGATTTCCATTTTTCAATGGAAAGTTATGTCAATGCTTTTGTAAGCTTCAATCATACACAAACATAAAATAACGAATCCCAACACCTTAATAATTGTGCATTTGAACTTGGCATGAGTTTTCAAAAAAGGCTTAGTCAACCTTTTTCAATTTTTCTCCACTCTATAAATAACTAGTTGCCCTCACATATAACAAATTTGTCAAAGGACATACTTTATAGATAGGCCAAATCGATCCCATGTCTTTTAATTTTCATTTTTCAATGGAAAATTATGCCAATGCTTTTGTAAGCTTTAGTCATACACAAGAAGAAAATAACAAATCCCAACACCTTAATAATGGTGCATTCAAACTTGTCATGAGTTCTCAACAAAGGCTTAGTCAACCTTTTTCATTTTTACTCCAGTCTATAAATAACCATTTACAATAGTTCCTTAAGAAGTTCTTTAAATGAAAGATGGATTGCAATGAACTTAAATATTTATTATGGCTATATGAATAACCATTATTAATGCAATATCCATTCAAAGAGTATCACACTGAATTTCCTATAGCACTACATTTGGTCTAGTGAATTTTAGACCCATATATTATGTAAAAAGTTCAAGTTTATATTCCATAGCATTATCCATTGATTTTTTCTCCTCAAGGATGGCGAGGAAAGATTCATATATAATGTGTCCATTAACAACTTTCGTAATTCTAGGTTTGGAAAGAGGAATCTCTTTAATGAGCTTTGTCTTGTTTTATGGGTAATCAAATATCTAATTATCTAATTGAAACTTTAGTTGTTATCACATATAAAGAATTATATGTAAGACATACTTTGTGAAGAAGTTGAAAGAGGCCCATGGTTTTAATTTTAGTTTATTAATAGGAAATCATCTTAACATTTATGTAAATATAACTTTAATCACACCAAAATAAAATAACAAAACTCGACAACTTAAGTAGATATAAGATGATGTTGTATTTGGCTTACCATAAATTGTCTCAAAATTAATAAACAAGTTGTGAGGGATTAGCCATATGCCTAATGTATACTTTACCAAACATTAATGATATGTTTTAGAAAAAACAAGTCTACTATCTTAAACTATATCTAATTCCAATGAATTTTTTAATGCAATATGGGCTTCCATATCATAAATAGGGATTTTATAAATATTTTTTGTAATAAATTTAGGTAGTCATAAGTCACAAGATGATGATAAGTCATGGTATAATGCAATACAAGCTTCCATATTATAAATAGGGATTTCATAACTAGCAATTGCACCACATGTTGCAAAAGAAATGCCGTAAGGCAGTAGCACAGGAAAGAGTAGCATAAAAGAAAGGAGTATTTTTTTTATGCAATTTTGTTTTATTTCTTGGTGTTTTCCTTATAAAAACTTCTAAAAATAAACTTTGCGTAATTGAGCTACAACAATTAGGAAGGATGGTACTTTGAGAAATCCCATCAATATCTATTTTTTCGGAAATATGTTCATTGATAATGTGTGATTCTTCATAATGTCTCTAATATGTACCTACCAATTGCAAAAACAAATACAAGTGTGTGTTCTCGTGTGGTATAAGGGCACATTGCTACCATGGTGCCACCAACAAGTAAATGGAAGGAAAAATGGAGCTGGGTCATGAAAGGTCTGTATTAGCATTAGAAACACTATAGTTAGAAGCCCAAGCCACACACTTAAAGAATCTTGTATTCAACAAAGCCTTCAACACACAATCCTTGTGAAAAAGATTGCAGTTTACAAACACCATATCAACAAAGTCAAATGTCAAGATTAATGTTAAAAACAACATCAAAGTACATAGATTTTCACAGTTTCGGGGATATATGTGTAGGTGTAGCAAATGGGATATTTAAATATATAGAAACAATGTAAGTCAGTGGAATGGAAGAATAACATAGATTAAAAAAAAGGTGATGCCATGCATAAATTGTTAATTTTTATTTGAGAAGTGAAAAAAAACTAATGCCATATTACTGACAACAATTTGTAGTGGTATACCTTAATCAAATCATGCTAAGTGAGCTTTCATTATTCTCCTCCAAAAACATGAGATTTTATTGTTCACCTCCAAGCACATTATAATGAAATATCTCAAGCATATTAAAAGGCTTTATTACATTACCTTAATAAAATCGTGCTAAGTGAGCTTTCATTATTCTCCTCCAAAAACTATGAGCTTTTATTGTTCACCTCCAAACACATTATAATGAAATATATGAAGCCTATTTAAAGGCTTTATTACATTTAGTCCATGAACTCAATAACAAGTATCACTAATACCATATGCTTGAAACACTTAAAATTTTAGCATGCACACTATATTATTTCACATCAAATAATATTACATATAAATACATTTAGTGTTGTCTCAAGATAAGTAGACTATCTTAGATACACAATCACTTGGTTGAGAGAATATCTCAACCACACATCAATATAGGACATATCTAGATATAACAACCCTAAGGAATAGGAACAAACTCATGTAGATAGAATGAATCACAACTGAGACAAGTAGGAATTACAATTTCCAAGTCACCCCCTTAATGACTACTTGTCTCAATCTCAATATGCAAAGTCTAGTTATAGTCAAACATAATAGAATAATATGTAGATGTCCATATAACTCACACAAACTTTAACTTCGTCGTCCATCATCCTTTAATTGGTAAGCTACTCCTTACCCTCATATTTTGAAATTGTTCACATCTTGGGCATCTTTGTATTTGTCAATAAATCTTGGAACTCCATGCTTAACTTGTCATTTGTTAGAGTCACAAATTCTAACAAAATAACTTTACCGACATTGACTTAACTAGGCTCAATAATTTTATCCATGATTCCAAGACATAAAAAATAAATAAACTTTCAAATTAACAAAACATCAGATTTCTCTCTCTCTACCCACAAATGATTTTAGACCACTATTTGAAAAACAATCACACCACAATCAACTCTCCGCTTAGGTGAAACTCCATGCTCACTGTACCACAGTCAACGCTCCATCGTCAGTTGATCCAGGTTGCACAGATCCAGCCTTAGGCAAAAAATGGTTGGTTTAAACGTGCAGAAAATGGCATGGTTCAAACGTGTTGCTTGACACACCATCTGGAATTTTTTTTTGATTATCAGTGAAAAACTAAAAGCAAAGGCGTTAACTTTGACCATGATTCTTATTCTTCCCATCTTCGACCTAGAATGAGGAGACCCATGAGCGCAACATCCATCCCAAGCGAGGAAAGCGTGCTCACCTGCCACGAACACCGCGCTCTCGTTGATCACAAGTTGTTGTCGTAACTACTCCTTCAATCAAGCTGACTGACTAGATTAAATTTGCAGACCATAAAATTCTGAATGGGATCATAATCAAGGCTCTCAACATCGATTTCACCATCATCGATCTCCTGCTTTTCAGGTCTGGAGTTCAAATCCCTTCCATCGTTGACAAAGGAAAGATCTTTACAAGCCTCTCCATTCTCCTTTGCTTCAAAATGCTTCATGAATACTTCGAATTGCAGCTTAATCTCTCCGTCGTCACCTTTCTCCACCAAATCCTGTGAGATTTTAGAGTCCTCCGATGCCATCTTTGCTCTCTTCATACTCCAAGTCGATCCAAATTAAAGTTAATGCTCACACGACTGCTGAAATGGATTTCGAATCTGCTCGAAAATTCAAAATAGAAGGAATTTATAAGATGCCTTTAGGAATGATTGATTTGCAACTCTCATAGCATATATAGATGGACAAACAAAACTAAAACAATCGAAATATATTCTCTTATTCCCCTCATCTATGATAATTGAATCACAGAGGAAAAAATAGAGTTGTTTCTTGGAAGAGGGTGAAAAGGCGTAGGTTCCCTGCGCAGGATCGAGTCTTGAGGCAATAATCACCAATCCATGAACTTTTTGCAGATTACTCGCAAAGTAGCACAAACTGAATCTCACCACACAGGCACAACACCGTCGGTTTGTGAGCTCAATCAAAGCCTTACTGTTGATTTGTGGTGATATGTGTTCTCACAACGATCACGATCTACATTGTCACGATCAGAGGCCTTCAAACAAGGTAAATGGTTGTCACGATCTACGCTATCACGACCATCGGGGTTCACCAAGACCCAATAGTAAACACTATCGGCAGTAGAACTAGTCACACATCATTCTCAGATGCTCCACACAATCAACTTGCAGGATAACTCTCTCGATCTCAGCGTACACACAACAAGAGTACTTTGGCGACAATTTTACTACCAGACAACATCACACTCCCTCCACTCTCAAAACCCTGCGATGGACTAACTAAAACAATACAAACAATACAAATACACAGTCTTATTTGCCTAGGCCGGAACGAGCTTTGATACCAACTTAAAATTTTAGCATGCACACTATATTATTTCACATCAAATAATATAACGTATAAAGAAATTTAGTGTTGTCTCAAGATAAGTAGACTATCTTGAACATACAATCACTTGGTTGAGAGAATATCTCAACCACACACCAATCTAGGACGCATCTAGATATAACAATCCTAAAGAATAGGAACAGGTGCTGTAGATAAAATGAATCACAACTAAGACAAATAAGAATTACAATTTCCAAGTGAAACCAACACTATAAATTTAATAATTTTAATTCTTTTACCAAAATAAAATTTATATATATATTAATAAAAATAATAAAACACTTAAATGCCAACTAAAAAATAAAATTAAATATTGAATATTACTTCATAAAATACATACAAAGAAATAATGGAGTGAGATTGTGTTTTTCAAATTCACTAATGAAAAACTTAAAAACCGACATTTTATCATAATTATAAATATGAAATTAATAATATATAATATATATATATATATATATAAATATCTAATATATCCCTTTCTTAACTATTTTTCACATAATTAAAACTTGATATTATACCCGTGAGTTTTATGATAACAATTTAAAAAAAATAAAAAACCCATAATTGAACTATAAACTATATGATTCTCACAATGACCTTTTTCCATTAAGGACCAACTGAACTCGAACCATAACTTTTTAATTTTTCTCTTTCTATGGTTATAAATTCATATAAAGATTTAGAAATCAAAAACAAATTTTAAGTCAATGAGTAAATTAATGTGGAATATAAAAAACATTTAATAAAAGTTGAGTGTCTTACCATTTTATGTTTTATGTCGAATGAAATGAGTAAATATGAGAGGAGTGTTGGATTTAGAGACGTCTAAATACAATAATTAGGTTGGACATGCGTGCATTATGATTATGATATCAAATACTGTCAGCAAGATTACGTTTATGTAATGATTAAATATGCCAAATAATGTGATTAATTAAGTTATGGCATTAAACGTATTTAAATAAGGATTTGGATACAAATACATATAGAATAATGTTAATCAATTATAATTGTTAATGGACCGATTATAATTGATTGAAATAATAGCAGTAATAAATTTCTTGACAGCCGAAATTTGGCTGTCAAGAAATCTGGACAGCCGAGTTTCGGCTGCCCTAGGATTGGGGCTGAAATTTAGCTGTCAATTGACAGCCAAATTTCGGCTGCCATAGGATTGGGACTGCTATAAAAGGGCTGAGTCTCCAAGGCTTGCAATCACTCAGAGAAAACAGTCTGCTCCATTGAAGACTTGATACTCTATCAAGGATAGCCAGAGAAAAGGATTGCAAGCTCTTGGAAGGATTCAAGAGCCAACAACTCAAGTAAGTTCCGCTGTGCATTATTTTCAATTTCTTACAAAAGAGTAGATCTTGGTTAGGGTTTAAAGTAATTAGGAAAACCCATAAATTTAAATCTAACAATTGGTATCAGAGGAATCCTTATGTAAGAATCAGTGCTTAATTTTTTTTTGTATGTGAAGTTATGAACTCTTATTTGCAGTGGGTTCATATGATTCGCTTGTGATTTTTAAATTTCTTTCGGATTTTGGCTACCCAAAGTTGATTCGTTCTCTGTATCAAATTTATACACGTCCCGAAATGCCCCTGTTTTCGTTGCATTTATGTCCCTTGGCCAATGCCCAAATGGCATTTGGCTTAAGTCCCATATTGATTGGTAATTTTTTTTGAGCTATCGATCTTCTCAGAGCCTGGAATTTGGGTCAAGTTCCTTATCCACAGATAGTTGGTTTTAAGATTAGGAGATCCCCGTCCAAACCCAATATCGCCAATGAAATCAGAGTGTCCTCGTCTCACATTTTTGGGTTTATAAACCCGGCCATAATTTTTCTTTTGATAAATTGATAGGATTTTAGTCGTCCATAAACTCTGTTGACATTGGCCCCTTTTTCGACTTGCTAATGCTGCGTAACTGGGAATCCACCGTATCAGATCTCATGATTTTAAATGTATTGAATGCCATTTCATTAGAATGACTGCTAAATCATTCATCTATGTCCTTGACGTTTGCCCTTTTTTTTGTTTGGCGAAAGCATTTTACATGGTTTTTCTCAAACTGCGACAGTTAAATGAGAGCTGAATCAGAAATAAAACATCGCCCAAAGTTTTAAAGAAGAATCATGTGTAGACAAAAATCCTCTTCACAATGGAAAATTCCAAACAGAGCATATGCTTGAGACAGCTTCGAAAATGTGATATCGAATGCATCTAATATTGTGTTTGACGTGATCGTTTGGAGCAACCGATGCGAAACATAAGCCATCTTTTACTCGTAAGTTTTTTTCCTTGAAGAAAAAGCACTGAGAAAGCTTTGCAAGTTAGAAATGGAACTGTAAATTACTGGAGAATACACTTCATCGAGAATACATCACAAGGTAAGAATTTTTTGCGTCAATTCCACCAGAAGGCCATTTGTTAATGCATTTTCAGCGGTATCTTCTGTATATCAAAAATGTCTTGCAATATTTTACCAAATTTATTTAAATTCAAGGGAAAACCTTCCTAGGATTTAAATAGTATAGTAAATATAGAAATTACTATCTAACTTTTAACGAATTTACTTAAATTCAATCGCAAAGCTTCCTCTAAAGGGTTAATTTAAGTTATGTGTTTAATACACTAAATACATGAGTTGTTGAATGGGTAAATATCAGATTTGTTGAATGGGTAAATATCAGATTTGAAATTGTGATTGTATCATTTAGTATGGCTCTGTGTTTAGCCAGATAATTGAAATATTTGTTTCAGCCAATTGTATGTGTTTAATATACCAAATACATTGGCTGGAAAATATTATATTATTTACAAAAAATTTTACAGCTTAAAAAAGGCATTTCTGGAACTGTGTAAAAAAAAAAAAAAAAAAAAAAAACGCTATACAGTATTCTGAATCTTAGAAACCCTCTTTGTTTTATGAGCATTCATTTCAACCATTTGATCAATTGTAACCACTATGATTAAGTTTGCATGTCAATTCAGTGTGATGCTCATAATAATTGGAAAGAAGAAAGCATTTTCTGTTGGGTGGGATCTGCTTCTTATACCTGCCCACAGCACGAAATGTTGTAATTACTATAGCTATGTAGTAATTGATTTTGGGGATGGTTATAAAGTTTGGTTTTGTTTGTTAATTTTATTTCTTTTAAATAAATATAATTTTCAATTTACGAAATATAAGTTTATAGATTTGATTTGTTTTTACTTCGTTTTTTTAACGAGAATGGTCTCAAGAATAATAATTCAAAAAGTCGAATTCTTTGTCATTATTTATTAGTGGTGAATAATGATGGACAGTTGAAGCTTTGATACAAATCACTCTACTTTGAATGGTGAACACGTAATAGGGTAATAGGGTGTTACGGTGTTACATATGGATAGGTTTTCACTGACTTAATTTGAGAAAATTATATCTAGAAATATAAATATTTATGGGTGAAACTAATATGCTTTCTGTCATTATTTTGTTTTCTTCAAAATTAGGATACTTGCATGACTGAATATTCAAGTGTTTGTATTAGTCGTTTCATACAATGCGGGGCATACTTCGCTTGTAATGCAGTATCATGGCTATCCTATGCAATTAAATTTCTATTTAAGATAATTGAGCAATTTAGTGTGAACCTATAATATTGTGTTATATTAGTTGCTACGCGTGTGAAGGCAAATGAGCTTTAATATAATTTCAAAATATTTAGTTTATAGGACGGAAATTTATCACAATGATGCTAATCATGGCAACCATAAATAAATTATTTAGTATTCTCTAAATAAATTATTGAAGCATTTCTAAAAGGTAATCATTGCAAAAATTGCTAAAGTTTTACTAATT
>APFE030372279.1:4024-19210 GCA_000404065.3 Pinus taeda
TATTCATTTCATTTATTCATGTTCATCATTAATTAATATAAACTACTAATTTAGTATTTTTATATTGATTTTATATGTTTATTATTAATCACCATAAATTAATTAGTATGATTTTGCGAATAAATTTTAAGAAAATGTCATACAATGTACATGTTTATCTAATATGATAACGCAAAGTTACATATGTTAATTACAAGGCTAAATAATATCAAGTGCAAATAAAAATAATTTCAACCATATAAATTTTATTATATAAAGTATCAAGTATTACAATATTAGTTTCCAACTTAATAAGGGTTGGACTACAATTTACATATGAAATATTGTTTCATCATTTCAAAACATTATCGCTGTGTTGCCAAATCATTGCAAGTGAATTCACTAACTTTGAAGGCTTGACCATCAGTCTCTATAAGTGTGTCTTATGAAAGATATTGGCTCTAAGGGTGTCACTAGACAAATTTTCTTCTCTCTCTCATTTTTCATTTGTCGCTCCAGTGTTATTGTTCTCCTCTTTCTTCAATTGTTGCTTCTTACCATGAATATTGAGTTCCTTTCTTGAAAATGAAAGAAGATACAATGTAGAGTATAAGACATGAAACACGATGAATACTTGAATATATAATAAAGTAGAATATAAAATATTTATATGACATATACCTCAACATTTGATAATGGCCACTATGTGGCTAGATGACCTGTATAAAAAAAGAAAATAAAATGTCACCATAGAAAATGGAATGGAGGGGGGTTCATCATATATGCTAGGATTTTTTGCGTGTGCACACATCATGTTGCTCACTTCTCATTGTATCAAAAACACAGAGTATGCACAATAGCATGTAGTGACATGTGGGTGTCTATTTGAATAAATGATATGCTTGATTTTTTAACCCATTCCAATCTTACCACAATGAAATTAAGAGAGACAAGGACAGAAGAAGGACTATCAATAAATGAAATTAGAGACTTTAGAATGCAACTTAATTGTATCTGAATGTAATGATAAGTATTTGCGGCTTCCTGGTCACTGATGAGCATCAAATCACACTGTGAAACATTCCTTGAATTATGATAATTTGGTTGCACCTGCACTAATCCTCTGTAGTAGTCCCTTGAATTTCCTATAGATATAATTTAGAAATAATCCTACTCCTGTAATTCTTCCCTATATGGATCGTTTTTGTCCCCCCTATTGATGGTTATTTTTCAAGGGAACAAAATAGAACTCTTCAATTTCATTATTTCCATTCAAAATAATGCTTGAGTATTTCCAGGTGATTGTTAAACTAGTCTCTACTCAGGTCCATGAAATCCTTGATTTGCCTCCATCGCAAAAACCTCTTTTCGTAATAAAATTATAAATCCCACATCTGCATTCCTCGTCCCCGACATACCAATTCTTTAAAGTGGAATACTTTATCATTTCTCCCTCGGTGCAATAGAGATCCACTACTGAGGCATGGAGATGATTGGTGTCATAAAATGGTATAGTTCATCCTTCAGTATATTTCACAGAACTCCTCTCACCTCATAGAACTCCTCTCATCTACAAAAATAAGAGTCCTCTCAAAATGTCAGGTCTCCATCTCATTCATCTTGAAATAAGTGGATATTTCCATGGGTGACAAAGTGTGTTTGGAGATTTAATAGAAGGAGATATCACTAAAAAAATAAAAATACAATGCAGCATAATAGTTATCATCAGGAGCAACAACCCTACCAAGCTACTTCCTAACTAGATAAAGATACTCCTGAATTACCTCTTATAACGAACAAATGATAACCTCAACTACCTATAGAGTCTACCTATGCATGGTAGCAATGAAAACACTGTCGAAAACAACATCTACAACAACGTTGGTCAATCTCTTCTTCTAGTCAAGGGCATGCCCAACTTTTGAAAAATATCAAGCAGGTTAGGGTCCACCTCATCCAGGCTCCTCTTCTTCTTCTACTCTCTTTGTTCAGGTTCAGAATAATACCAAAGGTCTTTGAAATTGATGGGTGGGTAAAAGTTATCAAACCATTGATTTCTTCTATTTTTAATCATTTTCTGTAAGAATTGAATCTAAATTGCAAAAGTCGTTCATGTTCTTTCTTTTTAGTTGAAATTAACCTAAGCTTTGGAGATTTGTAAGGTTTTATAGATCTAAGTATATTCTACTTAAAATATAGTAACATGGTTTAAAACTGTAGGCATTGAGATCAAAATCTAAGGATGAAACATAAAATATTTTATGTTCTTGATCACAAGAAATTTTAATTTCATGTAACAAAGTTTAAATAAGGTCTAGCATTTGCATCCTACTAGAAATTTTTCTTGCATCACTTGAGCCCTTTTAATTTGGGCATGGTAGAGTCCATTACACAAACAATCAACCACTAAAAAAAATGTGAAAAGAAAAAATAGAATTTCATGCATTCTGACCCTAGAATAGTTAGGGAGGAGCAAACTGATTTGTACAATAAAGACATGAAAAATGCTTACTTGTCCGTTGCCTTTTGATGAATTGTTGGCCGCAATCAAGATCTGCATTATCATAATCATTAAACCCTTTGTACAATAAGGACATACAAAATGCTTACTTGTGCATTGTCTTTTGATGAATTATTGGCCGAAATCAAGATTTGCATTATCATAATCATTAAATTTTCAACTCTAGATAAAATTTATGATTATCATAATCATTAAAATCTCAACTCTAGATAAAATTTATGATTTGATCATATAAGCCCTCAAAATTATTTACCCATAAGAACAAAAATCCTCTTTAGTAAAAAGGAAGAACAGAGTCCAAATTCATACCCATGTACAAATTATCAAAATATCATAATCATTAAACCCTCAACTCTAAATAAAATTTATGCTTTGATCATATAAACGCTCGAAATCATTTGCCCATAAGAACAAAAATCCTCTTTAGTAGAAATGAAGAACAACATCCAAATTCATACCCATGTACAAATTACCAAAATATCCACGCCCAATGACCTTTCCCTTATTCTAATCATCAAACCCTCAACTCTACATAAAATTTATGCTTTGATCATATAAACCCTCGAAATTATTTACCCATATAAACAAAAATCCTCTTTAGTAAAAAGGAAGAACAGAGTCCAAATTCATACCCATGTACAAATTACCAAAATATCCACCCCCAGTGACCTTGCCCTTGCTCCATCTAATCGTTGATGCTCTCCTAAGGTGTTTCCCATGGAAACTCCATCTAGGGTTCAATTTGCATGAACTCTTGCCCTTGCTCCATCTAATTATTGATGCTCTCCTAAGGTGTTTCCTATGGAAACTCCATCTCGGGTTCGAATCGCATGAAATCCATAGATCACATAGGTGTTTCCTATGGAAACTCCATCTGGGGTTTGAATCGCATGAAATCCATTGTTCACATTGATGGTATTCCTTCTTCTGGAATTTCTAGATAAAAATACAGTGCTACAATGTGATGTTGTCATCTATGAATAATTTATATTAACCGAGTGCTAAACTAGAAATGAAAAAGAAAAGAAATATTTAAATTAGAAAAAATAAATAAATATTTATAATATAAAATAAAATTAATAATGCAATTGGGTTAAATATTTATTTTAATAAGAAATTGTTCTTTCTTAGTAAGACGCTAAATTAAAAGAGAAGAAGAAAGAAGTTAAATATGATATGGATCAGTGTAAACATTAAATATGACCTCAATTATAATAAAAAGTTAAATAAATAAAAATAATAAAATTAATTTGTATATTTTGATTTTGTTATTAACTTGTCAATAGGCTTTTGTTATATTTTGATTTTGTTATTAACTTGTCAATAGGCTTTGGGCCAATTGTTAAAGTCCATTAATTTTGCCAACCTGTAACCTACAGTTATGGAACTAAACTGCAGTCTTTCCTTAATTTTTGGAAACCAACTCCAGTAATTTCCTTAAATTAAGGAAATCAACTACAGTTAATTAATTTTCTTGTTGGGAGCTTCTGAAGTAGTCCATTACTCCATCTGGAGTTCTCTACCTTGATCTTTGGAACACCTGACACATAGCCATTAGAAGCTTGATGGAAGCTTGGCTATAAATTCATCTGTTTGGTCCCCAAGCTAGCATCTCAATCCCCTTCAGTTGTTTACACCATCTAGCTGAGAGAGCATAGCTTGGAAGTGCCTTCAGATTTTTTTTGTGATTTTTCTTTTTGCTTGGATTGAAGTTGGAGTGCTGTTTCAGTGAAGAAGCAAGTGGACTGTGGTTTGCAGCAAGAGCGTTATCAATGGCTGGAGGTAATCCTGGACATCTAAAGTTTCATTTTTTAGATTCTTTAAAGCATATAGAATCGCTGTTGCAGATTTTTCTAACATTGGTATCAGAGCAAGGTTTTATTTCCGCCTTGTTTTTGTTCTTGCTTTTGGCTTTCGACATTTTACTTTCTTCTCCATTACACACTGCAAATGCATGATGTTTGTGAACTGCGCTATCCAAATTTTCAAAGGAATCAATCCTGCTTAAGCGACGGTTTCCACATGCAGCTATAGGCCATTCGAATTCATGTTTCTCTGGTTCTGTAAAATTCTAACAGTAAAGTTTGTGCTCATAGAGTCCCTGAAACAGGATTTGCATTTGATTCTTTTTTTTTAATAGAGATAAAAAAACACTAAAGAAACATACATCCACACGGATACTGTTCCATTCGTTTGAAGATGCAAATAAGGCGATCAACTACTCGTAAATAAGTTACAAGAAGATTAAAAATGAATGATCGTATTTGCAACGAAATTAACTCAATTACCTAAAATGTAACGAAACCATAAATTATTCAAGTAGTAGTTCAGATAATAATTTGACCTGCGTGAATTGAACTGAATAGCCTTACACAGGATTGAATTTAATAAGAAAATGTTTTGGGTTTTTTTTTTTCTTGAAACCCCAACTCTGGTCATTTCAAATGCTTCAAATATAATGTTTTATGGCGAGAGGAACTATATCATTTAAAAGACACCGTGCAGTTGATATTTTGAACTTAATCAGTAGAATTTAAACATCGGGAGAATACAGACCGTAAAGAGATGGATTCCCTTGAGCTTGTTGGCTTTAAGATTGGGTTTGGGTTTAATTGCAGGCCCTGTATGCGGTAATAATTGATCAAGCGGAGTACAAGATTGTCAAATTTTATAAGGGACACTGAAAAGGTCATGTATACTAGAATTTGCATTAATCTAGATATGGGAAAACCCCTTGTACCAGGTAATGTTTGTCGAGCCTAATATCCAATGCAAAGTCAATGTTTAAGAGGAAATATTATGCATGAAATATGAAATATAGCTTTTAACCCACTTCTGAAGGCTATTCATCGGCCATAGTGTGGATGAACTCCCCTTTCGAGTTCTAGAACTGGGAAATGTGAGTTCTACAGCTACAAAATGTTCTTGGGGAGTATATGGGATCGTCAAACCTTACAAGGGACATTGAAGTGTTCATGCATGCTATAATTTTCATTGACCTAGATCTGGAAAAATCCCTTCCTAAAAAGTAACTTTTCATGAAAAAGTCTCATTTCATTTTTTGGCCCATCTCATGGAACCTATTCTCACCAGAAATGAGTTGCAGGTGAGCAGTTTAGGAGCAGAAGATTTGTCACCTTTTCAGATACACTGGCTTTGGGTTTGTTTGTTCCAATGCTAGGGGGCACCCTTTACAGTGTCTATGATTTATCAATTGGGCCAAAAACAATAAACTTGGGTTGATTAGGAGAGGAAGTTTATGAAGTGTGGGTAACACATTACTTAGGATGGATGCTTTTAACAAGTATCTGTCATTGGGCCATTTAGTCAGAGGCTAGCTAAATATACTGTCTATATGGAAGTGGAAGCATAAACAGCAAGATTAATAAACAGAAAAGAGAGGAAGATGTGGATCAAGTGCTCAGGTTTCGTTCATTATCCAGGGGCTTAATGAACAATTACAAGTAACAACAGATGAAAAATCACAAAGAATCCAACCCTGCTACAATCAATTTTGCATCATTATATAGATGCTTTGTCCTCCTAAAGTCTGCAACTCTGTGCCTTCATGCCGCCAGAGTTAAAGAGCCATGTGTTATGCATGGTGTCAATGGTAAGACGTGACATAATTCCCATGGCTATGCCGTTAGAAGTTTCTAATAATAGACCATTGAACTGATGAAAACTAGTATGTAATTATGCATGCACTATAGTGGATTAGTTAGCTATGCATTCTTCCCCAAATCAAATGAATCTCTGATTCTAAACCAGCTTGTACACTGCTGTTCACTTTTTGCATGTATGAATCTGATCGCAAGGATGTACACTCATGCTGTTCTGGCTCTTGTAAATAGGAAACATGAAGTAATTTTGGAGGAATAGACTTCTTTTGACAATAATAGCATATAAAGGATTGGTATTTTGGATCAAATAATGAAGAGATGCCATTTCTTAGCTATTCAAGGCAAAATGTGCCATGAAGATGTCACTTGTGGCTCACTTGTCAACTTTATTTTGGCCCACCGTTTCATTTATTGCTGAGTGGTATTCTGGTGGTCTGTGGCATCCGTCAAAATTTCAATCTCCGAAACGATTTGGACTTCAGATCTCATCTCTTCTGTTCTGCCGATTTTCAATAGATATTAATGGATTTATATTGGGCAGATGCATGTGTGGATGTGTTATATAAAGAAAGGGTTAGGAATGAAAGTGTAGTGCCAATACATGTCTGAATTTATTGCCTCTTTCTGACACACCTATGGCATGTATATAATCATCCATCTTGATCCTTTTTTAGCAAAGTTCCATCCAAAATTAAAGCTTAATTGAGGGGCTTTCGCAGTGCAATATATTAGATATCATCTTCAGGATTAAGGATTCGTGCTTTATTATCAAAGTGCTTTTAAAAACATTAGAAACATTGCAGCTCTTCTTATTTCCCATCTAGTAGATGATGTGATAATCAATTTCAATAAAGAATGCCAAAAAACCTTTGATAATTAAAGGTTATTTTAGCCTTCCATACAAGGGAATGGATTGATCTGTGACTCTTTGTACTTGATGCTTTTGGTAATGCTTTGCGAGTTTTATGTAGTCAACAATAGTAACAGATTCAATGGTGCTATTTTAATTTGATAGTAAGGTATCTATCTCGTGTGGACTCTGAACAGGGCATCACTGAACGGGTGTTCTTTTCTCCCATTAACAGGGTTGCGATTATGTGTTATGTGGTCAAAGTACTATACATATTGATATAAACAATACTTTTATTCGATATATGACTAATACACTTAAGCTGAATGTATGATTAATAAATTAGAGCTTCCAGTTGGAGGGAGTTAATTTGACTATTATTGGCAATTGATTTACTCAAAGCTATAATTTTCCATCTGTCATCTAGTTGCCGATACATGCATGGACATGCTTTGCTGAAATCCCAATTTTTTGATCCACCTGGCACCATTAGAGTTTGTGATTACCTTTCTCTAAAAGAAAGCACTGAATTGTTTAGAGAAAGCTACAAACTTGGATTGCTCAACCATTTATTTACATGGTAAACATTGCTTTGGAAACATTTTTGTAAGGAGAGTCCTTGGATATCTTGAGAGCTTGCTGCACTGGATGCTGCAAATACCATTCTTCTGTCAAAAGGACAAGGAACATTTGGAATGTTGAATAAAGAGTTCTTTGATATCCTGAGAGCTTGCTGCACTGAATGCTTATACCATTCTTCTGGCAAAAGGACAAGAAACTTCTGGAATGTTGAATATTGATTGGTGATTGCAGTCTTAGTGACAAAAGCCATAGTTGATGGCTATTGACATGAGCAACTCTAGTTCTAGTAGCAGTGCTCTGCCTGGGAAATTTTATGTGACTATCATCCCTGTGGTATTCTAATGATCCAACAACAGATGGCTTGCTGTACAGATACATATATCCAACACTTAATTAAACCTGGGATAAGGTTTATATTTTTTTTTTTGGTTTATGTGCGGTGTGAGTTGGCACCATGTATGCTATATACACACATATATGGGTTGGTTTATGTGGTTTTTACTAAAATAGTTTTAATTTTATTTATCTTGTGAAAGAATAGCGTGTTTGCTTTTCTATGTTTGTCTGATTTATAAATTTAAGGACGGAGCCTGAAGTCAAGCCAGCTAGCCTTCGAACTGCATTTGCTATGCAAGTGCAAAGTAGATCAATGCTGCTTCAGTCAATCTCCCGGTTTTGTTTATAAATTAAACAATTGCTTGGCAGTCATTTACGTTATATGGAGTTTATTTAAAATGTCAATTTGACTTACTCCTTTCAGTAAACATTATTTTACTGGTTAAATATTTATGCCATTTATGTAAAGAATAATGTCTAGTGATCTATATAATTTTAATTAATTAGAGAATAGCCACAGCATCTTTAATTAATTAAAATTATAATATCTGATTGTTAGATCACATAAAGATTTTAAGACATTAATTGCAAATTAATTAGACTAAATAGAAATAAATTTTATCCCACAGGAATTTTTATTATATTTATGTAGTTAATTAGGATAAAATTTCATAACCTACCCACAGGAGTTATGAATTAATAGTTTTATCATAAAGTTCAAAACAATGGATAATTGAATCTGCTTGAATTAAAAATTTAGCCCACAGGCAATTTTTATGTCATTAGATTCAATTTTGAGCATGATTTACATTGGTAAAACATGAAATTTTATTAAGCCTCAATTATAACATAAAGGTCTAAAGGTTACAGATTTTATTGTCCATCTCACAGCACTAGGATTGTGGAATCAAGAAATGCAAAGTTTCTTGAAAATGACTTGATCAGTGGGAGCGATCAAACCAGAAACATAGTTTCTGAGAAGGATCATTTAGAATCTCAACCTTCCACTTCAAGTGATAGATTGATTATTGTTCCTAGCACCCCTCAAGTACAAACTGGTGTTGAACAATCAATTGCTGAAGTTCCACAAGCTGTTGACGATATTCCAGTAGATCAAGGAGTTCAAGAGTTGCCAAGAACTATTGAACAACAAGTTGAACCACATACTTCTCAAGAAGATGATGGTACAACATTAAGAAGATTTACTAGACCAAAGAGATCGGCAATTCCTAATGATTATGTTGTGTATCTACAAGAATCTGAATACAACATTGGAGCCGAAAATGATCCCGAGTTCGTCTCCTGTTTTGAGGCTACTTTACATGGTGTATGGCTTAAGAGTTTCATTTCTGGGCTTAGAATTATGGATTCTATCTCTAAGCCATTGAGAATATATTGTGATAATTCAGCTGTTGTTTTTATGGCTAAAAACAACAAAAGTGGGAGTCGAAATAAACACATCGACATTAAGTATTTAGCTATAAGGGAACGTGTTAAAGAAAAGAAAGTGGTCATTGAGCACATCAGCACTGAATTGATGATCGTTGATCCTTTGACTAAGGGCATGCCACCATTTAAATTCAAGGATCATGTAATGAATATGGGACTTGGTTCCATTATGTAGTTTCTCATTGTATGGACAATGTTATTTTAATGAAATTCTTAATTATTGTGATGTTTTTTTCTCATATTTATGTGCACCTTAAGTTGATTTGAGAAAATTCATTTAAGGACCAAGAATAAACATAAGGTTTATTCATTAAGAATTGTTGCCACATAAATTATAATAAGAATAAATACATAGTAATACATGGAAGATAATACTCATCATTAGAGGACTTATCGCCATGATTCATGTATCTATTACTTAATACAGATTATCAATGGTTTTTAAGTTGAGACATTAGGTTTGGAAGTATGGACCAAGTGGGAGAATGTTAAGCTCCATTAATTTTTTCCAACTGTAACCTACAGTTATGGAACTAAACTGTAGTCTTTCCTTAATTTCTGGAAACCAACTGCAGTAATTTCCTTAAACTAAGGAAATCAACTGCAGTTAATTAATTTTCTGGTTGGAGCTTCTGAAGTGGTCCATTACTCCATCTGGAGTTCTTTACCTTGATCTGTGGAACACCTGACACATAGCCATTAGAAGCTTGATGGAAGCTTGGCTATAAATTCATATGTTTGGTCCCCAAGCTAGCATCTCAATCCCCTTCAGTTGTTTACACCATCTAGCTGAGAGAGCAGAGCTTGGAAGTGCCTTCAAATTTCCTGTGATTTTTATTTTTACTTGGATTGATGCTGGAGTGCTGTTTCAGTAAATAAAGCAAGTGGACTGTGGTTTACAGCAAGAGCATTATCAATGGCTAGAGGTAATCCTGGGCATTGAAATTTCATTTTTAGATTCTTTAATTCCGTATATAGAATCGTTGCTGTTAAAAAAAACTTTAACATCATCGGGACAATCGGGTTCAGCCTGTAAGATAACAAATTCTTGTTGGCAACACTCTTTGCGGACGAGCTACTTCTGGGGTTTAGGATCTCTTTAACACATCCCAATGGATCTTTCTCCACATGATTGTTTGCAGTTTGGAAGCTAGATTCATCATCGACAAGGGAATTGAGGCTGATACTGACAACCAAAACGCTATGGGGGGCGATAAACAGGTTATTCTTCTTGAGAAACTTGGCGTTGGTATGGCCAGAAATGAGTAGGAAGGAGATCATAATCAAGAGTGCCATTACACTTCTCTTCATCATAAATCTTGGTGTTAGCGTACAACCGATATGATATCAGAGAGAGGTACACGGATAGTAGATGAATGTATGATATCAGATGAGTTTTAACACATCAAATATGATATTTGATGGAGTTGTGGGATAAGAAGATGTCAAGCAGTAAGATAAAAAGGGAACACAGAGAGTTAGAAGACTTGGGTGGGGAAACATGGGATATAATGTGAATATTTTATAGACAATGATATTGTGAGAGAGGGAACTCCCTCACCGCCTCCTATGACACGCGTGCATATTCATGATCACCACGCAAGTGCAAAACCATTGACTGAATGTGTTACACTAAAAATTGTCACCAGGACTATCTGCAGTTAATATGGCTCCATCAATAGTAATATTATCCTCCTTGTCAAGCCTAATACCTCTGCTCTCCATGTCAAACTTCAAGAAAGAGAGAAAGTCAATAAAAATCATTTTTATCTCTGGGTACGCAGGTTCTCTCTACCTTGCCTGCGTGTACGCATCCCAAGCTCATTGTACCTGCGTACTTGTACGCTCTGTAAGTCAAGGGATGGGTGTGTACTCCTATAAAGGTCAAAAGGCGCGAGTTTCATCTTAAAAAAGTTACTTGTGGTCAATTCTAGAGCATTCTAGAAGATTGTTTGACGTGTATTGAGCGCCTCCAGATGTTTTATGCATCCCTATGAAAGAGGAACTTATCCCATCAAGAGAGTAGCTACCCCATCCAAAAGAGGGAGTATCCCATTGATGTTGGACCTGAATAACTTCCTCTAGAACACTATAAAATACAGGCATTGGGCCAGAAGGGGGGAGGTTGAAAGCTGAATATTCCAAAGGGTAGATGCTGCTAGAATTAGGACTTCTTGTAGAAGCTTGTGAGGAGAGATTCCCATCCTTTCTTGTTTCATTTGGAAGTGGGTGAGCTTATCAAAGTAAAGGAAAACTCTTGCTGGACCCTAGGAGGAACTTGCACAACACCAAGGCTCAGGTTGTAATGGTTTATTTTGTTTCCTATTAATACAAATAAGTCCATTCTTCTCAACAATTTGTTATTGATGAGTTGTTTCATATACTCCTTGGTCTGTATGTTGAATATGTTTTATTTTATGAGATATTCAGGTGCTATTTAATCGTTTGATTGTTAGTGAATGCACGTTTCGAAGTGAAGGAGGAGCTCATCTGGATCAACGAGGCTGGACTACTACAACAGCGTTGGACTACAGGTAGGATCTAAACACTTGATTTCTTGTATGGTAAATGCATGTTTAGAGAAGGATTGCTCTTAATTGTCTTGTTTGTCACTAGAAAGCCTTAAGCTTTTAGGGAGGTTGGTTTTGTCCGCAAGATTAACTCTTTCCGCATGACAAATTGGCGACTCCGCTGGGGAATCCATTGATGTCATTGATTTTTCCTTTGAGTAATACTTTGATCTGAAAAGAGTCATTTCTTTTTTGTTTTTTGATTGTTTGACTGTGTTTTTGGGTGGGCTAGCTTAGAGTTAAGTTAGAATTTATTTTTTCTTAATTTTTCAGTAGTACGCACCCTCTGAGTTAGACACAGTGCGTACCTGTACGCACTGTATCTTTGTACACAGAGCGTGGACGCTCCTGGTCAAACAGGCTGCCTGCGTACCCTGTCAAAATTGAGAAAATTTCAATTTTCTCCATTTTTTCGCTTTAGATTTTGTTTTCATTAGTCTTTACTGCCCAGGTCCACTGGTTGACTGTCAAAAATGTTCACCTACACTTGTCCCATTAGTATCAAGCATTTTAGTGAAATTCATTGAAGTTTTAGCCTTAGGGTTTGATTTTTGCATTGGTCCTGTAGTGACTTTGACTTTAGAAGTTGTGGAACATTAGATCTCTCTGGTTTTGTCAGTCTTCTTAGGAGTTGGATCAGTCGTAAAGTCTACCTGTGTGAGCAACCTACCTTTGTGTTGTCTGTTTGCGAAATTTCAAAATAGCTTGTTGATTTAAGTTGTGAATTTCATTCTTAAGAAAAGAACAAAAAGAGTTTGATTTTTTGTTCTGATTAGTTTATGATTCTGCATGAACTAGTCCTTGGTTTGATTCTTGCCGAGTAAAACATCTCAGAATCATCTTAGTAGGTTTTTTGCCTCTTAGATTTACTTTTAGGTAAATTTCCTTTGATTTGCTTTTTGAGTAAGTTTTTCATAGATGTTTATAGATCTTGAAATTGCTTTTGATTAGATTAGTTTTACATGCTTTATTAGATAGGAAAATACAAAAAGATCTCCTTTGCAAAGTTTGTTTTAGAGTAGCATTTGACGTTTTTTGAAAGAGAAAGGAATTTTTTCGTGCAAGTAATGAGTGGTCATGTTTTGTGCGCTTTGAAAAGATAAAGAGATTGTTTCTTTCATTGTCTATTAAGAAAGTTGTTTTTATCAAAAGTTTTGCATTCTCTCAACTCTCTTAATTAGAGAATTCATTGAAAAGAAAAAGTAGTGTAAATCATCCTAAGTGCATCTTTTTAGTGAATTGGATTCGAGTCTATACACCATCAGTTTCATCTCCATTACCTTTTGTCTTAAAGAACAACCATTAAAATCAACGCTTAAAGTAAAATTAACTTAGAAATTTTTATTTTACTAGGGCTCTGAAGCACCAATATAGATCAGGCTAGTGTCTTGGAGTAGGTGAGTAATTAACTCTCCAAGACTATAAAACCAAACAAGTAGCTTATCTTTTGATAGGATAAATCCAGCTGTTGCATTTATACTCTGGGAAAGCTCCTCTTAAAGGAGAAGCACGAGCTCGTGTCCGAACCAGTGAGGGGATCAATCCTCCCTCGTTGGGAACGACGCCAGACACGCACGTATTACAAACGGCAAACCTCAGATTATTGTTGAGGAGCCAGGGGATCACTTATCGGTAAACCTTGGATTGACCATTGTCAAGGAGTCGATAAGGGGAATGAGCTTGTTACTCTGCCCTTGCGTGCTGTCGGAGTGTAGACTGTTCCCAGAGGTATATTTGTTGTTGTTGGTAACCTTAGTGGCCATAATCTTAGGATTCTACCCAAGGTGACGGTGGTGGGAAGATCCCACTGTACCTGGAGCAAACATCGGCTAGACTCACTTGGATTTGGGGTTCACTTCACTCAAGACGGTTAAAGTGGAGGAACTTGGTCCAGTCTATTCATTAAGCAGGTTGCCGGGGTAACTGTTCCACCCGCTTTTTTGTACTGAATCCTACGAGGTTGGATTTCATCACCAACTAGTGTTTTTGGTCCGGAAGCTACTGTTTGTGTTTGGTTTGACGCCCTAGATTCTTTAGGCGTATGTTTCAAAATTGATTGGTTCTTTAGCGGCTTTAGGTGTTTTTCTTGAGATTTTATTTTGTTTTCGTGTGTAGTAGTTAAAAGTCATTAGCTGTGGCTGAATCACCGAGACGCTCCCGTAGACTTCGGGGCGAGTCTCCTGAAGTTGTTTCCGTGGCCGATTTATTGAGGCGAGCTCGTAGAGCATGCGGTGACCTTCCTGAAGAGGACAATCCTCATCTCGAAGGATTAAAAATTCTTGTTACTCCTGGTGGCAGTAGAATACTTTCACCTGAAGAAGGAGAATCGTCATTGGTAGTTCATTCGGATTACCAAGGTTTAGAAACAGGATACAATCCTGAAGCTGTTGAGGTTTCTGAACTTACTGGTAGTGTTACATCTCCCGGTGATACAGGTGAAGAACCTCAAATATCCGACCTTGTTACTCCATCTTCAAGTGTCCTGGTTCACCTAAGGTTAGAAAGAGGTCATCACGAAGATCTCCCTTCTGGTTTGATTTCTATTGAAGAACTCGCCCCCGAAGAGATCTAGGCGTTTCTTTTCTTGAAGAAGAATACCTTTTCTCGATCTTAGAGAGCGTGAGTCTATATTTTACAGTCTCCCGAGCTACCACTTGGCTCTTTTCGTTGACCAATTTTTTGGACAACTCAGTCAGTTTTTCTCCACCTCGTTTTCCTTTTCCACCTAGAGTTTTTACTCCTCCTGTATATATGTCGAGTCCGTCATCACCAGACGCCTATTTATACGGCGGTCCCTCTGTTCCAGTTGGGTATCAGTTCATTTCTGGTACTTTTTCAGGAGCATCTCCTCGTCCCTACGAACAGAAGTTATTAACTGGAAGCAGTGGCAGTAGTCATTTGAGTCCTGAAGAAATTCTCATGATGTCGGGTCAGCCTCAAGGCAATCAGTTACCGTCTGGGGGGCAGCCCCAAGGTACTTCTTATCCTCCTGGGGGGCAACCTCAGGGTACTTCATATTTGCCTGGGGGGGAACCCCAGGGTGCTCAATTTGTATCTGGGGGGCAACCCCAAGGACAGTATGTCCCTCGAGGACAATACCTTCCTCAAGGTCAACCCCAGACGCAATATGTGCCCCAGGGTCAACCCCAGTACTCTTACGTACCCCAAGGTCAACCTTCATATCAATATCAACCCCAGGGTCAATATTCATATGTACCTCAAGGGCAGCAGCCCCAGTATCAGTATGTGCCCCAAGGCCAGTATGTGCCCCAAGGC
>APFE030372289.1:12122-76396 GCA_000404065.3 Pinus taeda
AGTCTTGCGCTTAATCCTTTGCTTGTTTCCTCTCCCTTCTAACAGGTCTTTGCCGCTCCTTCCTTGCTTACCCAGCTTCAAAGAGCACCTGTAAAGTCAAAGCAGCATAACACTATCGAAGAACATGGATCTACAACCATAAACAATATAGGACCAGATATATATTGACCACACAAATGCATATATCATCAAACATACAAGAATGTGGAGGAAAACTTGAATAGTTTTATTGATAGAAAGAGTAGAAGAGAGGATTACAACCCACTGATCTCATCCAGCGTCATCCTCCTAGCATGAAAGCCCTTCTTCACCTCATGAAAATCTTAGATCACCCAACACTTTGATATTCCACCAAGAAACCAACAACACTTCCTTACAAAATACAAGATTCCAACCTCTGGATCTCTGGGATGAGGGATCCATATATAGATGTTTGCAGGGGGGTGAGTTAGCTTCTGGGTTTTTGATTAGTGTCCTCTCTCTAATATTTCTTGGTTCCACTTGGAGATTCATTATCTCTTACTCATCCCTAGGCGAATTCCGAGAGGCAAGTGTCATAGGAGAAGTTTCTAGAAGATTCCATGATCATCCACCTCGCAAATTGTCTCTGCCATTTGTCTACTCTCGCCCATCGCACCCTACAGAAGGGCTTTCCAGTATGCATTGCACTTTTTTTCCTGAGCAGGTGAGATGCATCGCACCCTTAGCACTGAGCAGTCTGTATGGTCCAGTTTTGACTAGTTTTGAGCAGTTTTCCATGGAGAACTTCTAGGATATGATGTAATCAGCTGACCTTGTTCTTTTAGGGTATAAAACAACACTTTTAGGGACTTAGAAGCCCTTGGTTTATGGACATATGTGATTGGGGTTGCAATGCCCAAATATGTCTATAACATGAACCTGACCCTGACCATAGACCTTTGTCTTTATCCATCAATCTTGCTATGCATACTATCCACATGCAGGAGAATAGTGAAGGCAAAAGTCACATTCACTTCGATAGAAGTAATGCTGACCTTTTCTTAAGGGATTTGGAAAGGAATTTAGGCTCTCTGACTTATAATAAAAACATTGATCAAATCTATTACCATTTTACTACTACCCTTTCCACCGCCATTAGCAAATTCTCTAATAAGACTTTGTATAATAAAAATAATAGAACTTCCAATCCTTGGTATGAAAAAGACTGTAAAATTTCCAGGAAAGAAATCAGAGGCGCCCCTAATGAAAAAATTAAGCTCCAAAATATAAGTATATACAAATATCTCATTAAGAGGAAGAAGAGTTCATATATTAATAAGAGACAAGAGCATCTTATCCACCTTTCTCAATGTGTGCCTAGAAAGTTTTGGCCGAATGTGCTTATTCTTAAAACTAAAGATAATAATTCTACACCCCTAGAAAATTGGTATGACTCTACAGACACAATGGGCACCATTTTAAACACTCCTATTTAGGATGATATTTTTTCTCTATAGGACGTTGAGTCTGGGATAAATAAGCTCTCTAATGGGAAAGCTAAAAGTATTGAACGCTACCAAGATGAGATCTTTAAAATGGGAAAATCTCTCCCCATTCCTCATCTCCACAAACCTCTCAATTTAGTTATAAAGCATGGATTCCCTAAGCTTTGGATGCAAATCCTTATTGTTCCTATCTTCAAAAATGGGGACACAAGAGTTCCCTCTAACTATAGGACCATTATGATTAGCAACATCCTAGCCAAGCTTTATGGGCTCATTCTGGAAAAAAAGCTTAACCTTTGGCTTTAGAACTAGGGTAAAAGAGCTAAAGGGCAATATGGGTTTAGGAGACATCACTCGACGATCAACCACCTTGTCACCCTTAGGATCATCATAGAGGAATGTCGCAATATTAAAACCAATTTCTTCAGTTATTTTGTGGACTTTAGAAAATATTTCGACATTGTCCCCCAATATAAGCTTCGGGAGAGGCTTGAAGAGACCATGGTTCCTCCTGACATGAGGATAGTTGTGATCCACCTGTACGAGACTTTCATTGCAAATATTAGGACCAACGAAGGGTGGTCTAAAGATATTAAATTTAATATTGGGGTTAAGCAAGGTTGTCCCCTTTCCGCTACCCTTTCTAGTATTTACATCGATAAACTAGAGGAGTGTCTAGAAACTGCGGGCTACAAAGGCACCAAGCTCACTGGTATTATCATTTCTCTTCTTTATGTTGATGATATAATTCTTCTTGCAAGGAGCCATGATGACCTAGACAAGCAGCTTAAGGCTTTTCATGTCTACTGCTCCATGATGGGTATGACAGTTAATACCGACAAGAATAAAGTCATGATCATTAAATCCAAAACAACCACCCATGGTAGTTTCATCTATTTTAACCATTGTCTTGAGCAAGTTTCTTCTTATAAATATTTGGGTATTGACTTTCCTCATCAACGCAACTAGAATTATAGCATGGAGAAAAGAATTATTGGAGGTTTCAGCTTATTATGAGCTTGAAAACAATTGTAAGTTAGTCGATCTTTACATCTGGAATGAAAAAAGGTTCCTCTTTGAGACTCTCATCACCCCTGTTATCTTATACATATGTGAAGTTTGGGGTGCATTATATCTAGGGAGTTGTGGAGAAATATTGAGATGATCCAAAAGAAATTCATAACCTATAACCTCAATATCAAAGGAAATACTCCCTATCCTAGCCTCTTGATCGAAGTTGGCCTGCCCCCCACTAAAGTGTGGCTATGTTTAGATATTTGATGTATAAGAAGAAGCTTCACAATATGGATTCCAAGAGGCTCCCAAAAATTGCTTCTAACTCTAGTCAAAACCCCCCAGTTGCACCTCAAGCACAGGTGGCATCAAGATGCTCAATCTTGGTTCAACCTTTGGGGGATTAAGGAGGAGATCATCATGGGAAGCAAGGATAGTGACGTAGGGTTACCCCCTTTTATACCCACAATTTGCATATAAATTCATCCACTCATTAGTCCCAGGTATTTAACTCTCAAAGGAGTCAAATCATCAACCACAAATGGTTAAGGCCCTCTTTTATCAATAACTTTATATCAGAAGTCAGTCACCCCGCTTAAACCTTCTATCGGGACTTAAATCAACCCTCGAGCCCGCATATAAGACTTTATTAAAGCCTTTCATTAATCCTTCCTAGCAGGACTTAAAACCTCTTTAAAACCTTAGTTTTAAGCTTTCACTAACCCTTTATATATATATATATATATATATATATATATATATATATATATATATATATATTATATATTATATATATATATATATATATATAATATATATATATATCATCACCCCTTCCCCTCCGATATGCGACTATCGGAAGCGTTTGAATAATGCTTACGCCTTAAAAGAGTCGGCACAACCACTTTATCGCAATACATAGGAATGCATAGAAACACATGGAAACTCCACTCTGAACCCTTTGTTCCGACTTCAAAAACAATTCACCTAGATCTATATATATGACGGGTCCACTTTTGCTCCGACCCTTTCCACTACTCCGATCGCCCGACCTCCAATCGCCGACTTATCGTTATCGACGTATCGACATTCCACCACATTGGCGTTATCGCACTGTCCCTTGACTGCTCCAATATGTGATTAGTGATTAGAACTTGGTCGTTGATCTAATGCTCGATCCAATGGTTGAGATCCTTCCTCGATCCAAAAGTCACTTGACGGTATTCTGCGGTTGATCTACACTTAATAGATCCAATGGTCCACGGTGACTTCAGATAGACAATGTGCACGAATAATAACCGCACGAAAAGTGGTTTTCCTTCCCTCCTTTTCTGCTACGTGTTGTGATATGTATGGAATTGGGTGACTAGCCTTCAATACCACTTATGGTTTTGAGGCCGCCCAAAATAACATTTCTACTGTTTAAACCCACCGATGTGATATCAATCATGGCCATTGATCGTAACGATCCAACGGCTCCTGTGTACCAAAGCCTCATTTCTCCTTTCGTCCCTTTTCTTATGTTTTATGCTATCTCTTCAACATTTCTATGTGGTTCGGGTTCTTCAAAGGTTTCACCTTACACCCTTCTACTACTCAATTAATTCCCGCTTGAGCTTAACTCTGCATGCTCCTTTGATCAACGTCACTTTAAAGCATTTCCTGATCCTTCAAGTGGATTCAATGATCCATTACGATTCCTCTGAATTGTTCTTCTCCTCTGCGTGTTCTTCAAAACTCTGCCTGCAACCCCCGTTACAAAACCTACGAATTCACGCATCAATCAATCATTACATACTTATTTCACACATTGACACAGTTCCCAAATGAACCTTTGTATATATTAATATGAAAAACTGATTACAATCGAGACTTCTCTGTCTCTCACAAGCCTATTATTCAATATCAGTGGCTTCCTTCCTTTCACTCTGCCCATAGGCTTACATTTATACCAAAAAGGCTCTTTTGAACTAATTTTGGTTCCAATCCTAAATCTACTGAACTGACTCCTAAATCCTCTATGTCCACTTTTAACTTCATTTAATTCCTAAGAACTCTCTCTAGTTCCTCGAATCATGAAACTACCTTTAAGAGTTATAATTGACTCCTAACCCTCTTGTCATTATTAACCATTCATGTTCTCCTTTATTCGAGAGCATTTACAAACATCCTCACATTATCTAATTAATTCTTATCCTACTCTTTCAAAAGCCTAAATGTTACATTAATTCATCACTTAGGAATCCAACTTCCTTAAAATACATGACCCCCTATGTCTACTAAAATACAATGATTTTCTCTTGGGTTGAATGCTCCTTCATCAGATAGTATCAAATATACTATTACCTCCAGTTTTAAGGACAATATGTGGGATGCTAAGGAGCTAGAGGGTAAAATGAAGATAAGGTACTATAAGGCAGTGATCAACCCCAACCTCGATAACCCGAATTATTTCTCTATGTTGACTAGCACTAAGAAGAAAATAAACATTGCTAGGATTATTACTAACTCTCATGAGCTTCAGAGTGAGACCGGACGGTGGTGTACTCCCAAGACTCCCTGGGACGATAAAATTTGTCAGATTTGTGATATTAATAAGATGGAAGATTAAAAGCACTTCCTTTTAAAATGTTTGGCTCTTGCCAACATCTGCTCTCAATTCCCTATCATCAACCACACCTCCAATCTTCTTGACTTATTAATCCAGCCCAACTATATCCTTCCCTCCTCTTTGATCACAAAAACAAGATTTTGAAGAATGACAATTAGAGACTATTTTCTTGAGGTCCAATCGACCACATTGGTCTTAATGGACATTAATGATCATCATCATCATCATTATTAGGATTGGGTAGGAAATTGAATCTGTGACTTTACATCAATCAGTGCCTTAATAAAGCACCCAATCACCATCTATCCAAGACCCAATGCACATTAATTTTAGAAAATTTAAATTCATTTAATAATTAATTTTATTATATGTATTAGTTAAGAAAAATATGCCTATTCACAAAATATGAAATCAATTATTTTAATTTTATTTTTTATTTTATAATTTTATATAAAAAGGTTTAAAACTTAATAGCTTGAGTTGTATTGTTTATTTTATAATTTTATATAAATTTTATTAAAAGATAAAAACTTGAGTGTTAGTTAGTAATTTTAATTATCATCCACCTAAGTTTTAATTTTTGGATTATATAATTTTAATTTACATATTTAATGATATAAAATCATTAAAAAAATCATGTCAAACTTCATATGATATTTTCTTTAATTAATCAATTTAATTAAAAGAGAAAAACCAACTACTTTGAAAATAAATCTCAACCTTTGACTTGTGAATATTACTAAGAATATGACAGAATGGTACATAATTTAATTAATGTATTTTTAATTTAAATATTGCTTACATGGATTTCATTATTAAATTTCCACCTAGTCTAAGGAACAATAGAAATTTTGGCATGACTTTGAGAAAATCTGTCGGAAATGTTTGAAAATTTGGGTTGTAGTTGTCAAACTTCAGAATTTTGGGTGCCCCAGGGTTCTTGATGGTGTTGATTCCATTTCTATCATCCAAAAAATGATTTAAATATTGCCATAGTCACATTTCTTAAAAAACGTTCCATTGGATTCTGACAACAAATTCATTATCCAGGAAAAATTATGGCCTCGGTAGACAAAGCCTTAAATTTCACATCAAAAGTTAAATAATTATATAAATGTTGAATAAATATTAAACATCACATAAAAAAATAATCCAATGAAAAAATAATTACAGATATAAATGATCTAGGTTACTTCAAGTTTTTCTCTCCCATCTTGTTATTGAGTTTGAAAAATCCATCAACTAGGTTTTCCTCTCTAATAATACTCAAACGGGTTTTTCTCTCAGCCCTCTCTAGTTCATGGTTGCACCAGGAGGAAGCCCCCCCTGGGAGTAAACATTCTAGGCTCTGGTTGCTTCATCCCTAAGATCCAGAAAGTGAAACCCTTCAGGTTCATGAAAAAAAATGAGGACATTCCAAAGTTCCATGTCTATGTTGAGTAATCGAGGAAGACTACTCTAGAATGGAATTGTGGGGAAGTTCATGGGGATCTGACCATCCCCTCAAACATTCAATCTCTAGATGTAACACAACTAGTTCCCCTTAATCAAAGGGTAAGCCTCGACCCCCTTTTGTGGGCACAAGTTCTTCACCTCTCTCTTTGAGCATAAAGAAGACTGAGATCTCATCTTCCACAATGGTCCTTACTTAATGGGGGCCTAAGGGTTATACCTGAACCAATGGTTTCCTAGCTTCAACCCTGAGAATGATGTGTTGTCGATTTTTCTAGTCTAGTGATGTTGGAATGGAGCAACCTTCAAATCAATAGGAGACGTTCTTAGGAAATACATTGATAGGGAAGAACCAAGGGTCCAATGTATGCATGTCAAGATATGTGTGGTAGTTGATCTAGAGAAAGGACTCCCTAAAGACATTCAACTCAATTTGGCCAACCAATCCTTTATTAAGTAGGTATATTATGTCCCATTCAACTGTAAACACTGCCATGAATATAGCCATTTTACCAAAAAAAAATCCCAAAAGAGGAGACCAAGAAACACCTCAAATAGAAGAGTATAATTGGAAAATCCCTAAGCACAAATGTAGGTCAAATAGTCAAGGCTAACAATGCATGGAATAGGCTCAAGAATGAAAGGCGCCTCCTCCTACACCCTAAGCAGGCTCAATCTTCGGCTTAGGGATATAAACAAAATAAATCAACCTATTCTCTCATAATAGATAAGAACCTCTAAAAGTGAAGTACCCTCCTTTGAAAGCTAAGTGTAACATCCCTGGTCAAAATTCCATGTAAATAAAGTTAATAAAGGAAAAATAATAACCAAGGTCAGGAGACAGTTATTCCAAGTTGAATGTTGGGCAAGACATCCTAGTGTGGGTATTCATTTGGTTTATTATGGCTATGGAAATTGGCAATGGCAAATGATTTGGAAATGCAAAATGTCATTTCTAGCAATATTTTTATGAAAATAATAGAAATTAGGATAAAAGGAAGGTGAAAGGTTGTTGGTTGCATGTGAGGAGGAAAATGAAGGAAAATAATGAAAATTGAAGAAAATAGAGGCCCCTTGAATGATCTGATAATCACCCTATGGGTGCCATTAGTTAAAGATTTATTAAACAAAATGTATTACAGACTCATGTACTAGTGTGTGTGTTCTGTGCTATTCAAGCAACGGATCGATCAGATTGCCAATGCACAAACATTTAAATGGAAAGACAACAGGGAAATACAGTAAGCAACACAAAGACACATACAGTTTTTAATAAGGAGTTCACCCTATTCTCCAGGGCTACATCTCCGGTCCAGCTTCAGTAGTGGCCTTGTTTTATTGTGTCTTTCAGCAGAGAAATTACAATACAGGGACTCAATGTGAGTTCTCCTGAAGCAGATTTTGCTAGGTAGGGTGGTTCTTGGATTCCCCAAGCCACTTAGAGTTCACAAACTCTTTTTCTTCTTACCAACTCTATGACCCTTGGTCTACAGTGGAAAGAGCCAATGTGATGCTCAGTCCGGACAAATTCCTCTATGGTAAGGCTTGAATGTTCAAGCTCTCTGGTGCTCGACGCTGCCTGTGGTTAGCTCGACCCTCTGTCTCCTCTACTTGGCTTAACTGTTCTCTGTGTTCAGTCCTCCTCTCAAGCTTCACTGTTCACTATCTCTCTTGGTCGCTTGGACTCCTCTCAAAATCCTTATTTTTTTTTTTCGACTATCTCTGTTCATGGCTTTAACCATTCGATCCCTATTCCTATTCGGTTCCTCTCCTGCCTGTGTCGATTCTCCTTCTGCAACTGCGCTTGGAGTTCCCTGTTCGGCATCAGCATGAATGCTCGGGAAGTGCCACGTGTCCCCGTCGGAACAGCGCCTGCCTGTTCGTCGATCCATTTCTTTGGTTATGTCATGGATACGTTCTTCCTCCACTGTGGCGGTCAAATGGATTCCAAATCCCTTTAAATCGCAGCTTAATTCCCTGTTGATTCCACTTCTTTCTATCGGACGCAATCTCAGTTGTTCGATCTGGGCTCCTTAAGATCCGACGTCATACGCACATCGAGCGCGGTTGACTTGCTCAACCGATAATGCGCGATCAACGACAGTTTTTCTCTCACCTCCGCTACCACACATCAATCGTTGAGTGTGATCGCTCTGCTTCCTCCAAAACCTCTTACTGTTCAAGGGCACCCCGATCAAAACCGTCGGTTTCCAGGGCGCGGGTCCTGCCTTCGTACTTTAACGCTTCTTTTACCTTTTTCCGCTCGCGGTTCTCTGGCTCCCAACATGACCAAGGGCTTAAGGCTCTCCCATTTCGGTCCTGTTTGCCCAGCGATGCACGACTAGTGCTACTAATCGTGCCATCGAAAATCACCTCCTTTTCCCAATTCGGGGCTCCCAGGGGCTACTTTGGCTGCCTGTGCGGTCTCCATGGGCCTCGGTCAGCGCGCTTTGACCGAGGTCCTCGTTGTTCCACATCGGTTGCCATGGCCACTAGTTCAGCGTGTTTTTGATCTTGTTTTGGATTCATTAAAGATTTGTTTCTTCCCGATACAGTCAAGGTTCTTTGTCAGTCGTTTATGGATCCGATTCAGATCATCAGCATAGGTGGATCCTCACTACAACATACTACTTTACTAAATGGGTGGAAGCAATTCCAGTAAGAAATGATACTGATGTGGTAATGATCAAATTCATTGAAGAAAACATTTTATCTAGGTTTGGTTTCCCAAGCTAGATTGTTACTGACAGTGCCACAACATTTTCCAGTGTTAAAATGATTGAATTTTGCCAAAAATATTAGATTTTGTTACACCATTCAACTCCATATTATCCTTAAGGTAATGGTCTTGCAGAATCATCTAATAAAAGTTTGGTAAAGGTTATAAGAAAGACTTTAGCAGATCATAAAAAGAGTTGGGACACGCATCTAATTTATGCAGTCTGGGCAAATAGGATTACTTCAAAGAGATCTACTAGAAAATCTCCTTTTCAGTTAGTTTATGGGAAAGATGCAATTTTCCCTACCACCTTGGCTTTCCCTGTTTTAAAGTTTATGTAGGAATCAACTGATGAACTTGATGATTTTTCAAGGAGGATAAATCAAATCATTGAATTTGAATGAGAACAGAGATGACGTCCAATACAAATTGAAAAAATATCATAATAAAATGAAGAGCCTGTTTGATAGAAGAGCCAGGGAAAGGGACTTCAAGTAGGGAGATTTAGTTCTAAGATGGGATTCCAGAAGAGAAGACAAAGGAAAACATGGAAAGTTTGACAACCTATGGTTTGGAACTATAGTTATTGCTGAAGTAAAAGGGAACAACACTTTTGTGTTACAAAATCTAGAGGGACAATATTCCACATTTCCTGTTAATGGAAGATTTTTGAAGCATTATATTCAGTATTGAGAAGTTGAAGTAGATTTTACTATCATCATTGTAATAAGTCTGGTTTTTATCTTCCTTTCCAACTGTGAGTATGATTTTTTACAGCAAAGACCTCAGAGCCCGAGGAGAAGGCACATGGATTTGCAAGTTCTCTGCATTCTATAGGATAAAGCAGTCCCAAGTTGGAGCCGATGTTGTAGCTCTTTTATTTTTGATAAGTTAGCCATTAGTTGAAAAAAATAAAAAATGCCATAAAAAATGATAAGTTAGGATATGGACCAAAAAACAAAATTGAAAATAAAAATGTTAGGATTTATTATCATTTTAGGTCCATATCATTAAAATGATAGGGTAGTTGCTCTAAAAAAGGAAGACAAATAAAAAATGTTAGAGAAGCAATAAAAAGAAGAATATTTGCTTTATAAAATAAAAATTAAGGCTGCTAGCTCAAACGCGCCTTCGAAATTGTTATTTAATTTAAAATAATGTTTAAATTCCTTAATTGGGGTATAATTATTGTTTAAACTTGATCGCTTTGCAAAAAGGTCATAATGTATGATGTGCGGAAGCGAAAAAATGTCAAATCAGTACCAAATAACCACCAGACACCTTTCAATGGATATCATTCACTCTGCCTAGATCAACGACGAAGGAAGCATGTTGGCTCCCCTTTGGTCGTTTCTTGTTAACACGAAGAGGGGGGGGGGTGTTGTTTGAAAAGAAATTTTAATGGCTGCCCTCTTTTGCTACGTGGCACTCCCGTAGCGTTTTGGGCCCCCAAAGCACAAAACCATAATCCATTGCACCCCCCCCAAAATCCCGCTGTCGGTTTTCCTTTCTTCCAACTGTTGACCTTGTTCCCGTGTCATGTCATAGACCCATTATCCCCTCCTCCATACGAAATCCGCCATGTCACTAGTTTGTTATATCTCACCCATTCTCCACCCGCCACGTCAGAAAGTCGTTGCGCCCTACACTCCAAAGCTGTTTCCAGCCTCAAGTAACCGTTTAATCTCCCGTTAGACATTAATTATCGCTCCTCTGCAAATTAATTGCCTACGACTAGATTTAAACAGTAAATTAAGCCTGATTTCACCTATAAATATCCCATGGCTCTACTCTTTACCACTTTTCTACTTCCATCCATACACCAAAAGTTTTATTCGCCACTTTGTGTATATTTTCTCCTGTCACCTGTCTTTTAGATAAAACAGTTTTCGAATTCCCCCTACAGCAAGATGGCTCCTAAAGCTAAAACACAGAAGACTATCAAAGAAGGGAATCCGTCCACAACATTACTTGATTTAGATCACCTTCCCCTTGTAGACACCCTGTTCAAAGTCACTAACTGTGAATACGAATTTGATTTCCACAAATTTCATTTATGGCTAAAGCAGAAATATTTAGACAAAGAAGATCCCATTTGTTTATGGGAAACACTTTTGCCCTTGTACTCTTTTCCCAAGACTCTATCACTTCCCTCATTTGATCAATTGGGGTCAAGCCAAGTATGATCCTCTACAAAGAACATTGATGACTCAGGATGGAAAAACCTTGATCACCATTACTGCTCAGAGTATAAACCAAATGTTAATGATACCTTCATCTGACTCCCTCAGCCATTTTTCACCAGCAGCTCTCATGGACCTTTACAATAAATTTACCTTCCCACAGAGAGCCCTTATCTTTGAAATTTTTCTGCCAGAAGATGTTGAATTACCCAAGATAAATCCACCTTATTCATCTTCTATGTTCCCTGAAGCCACTAGACATATCATCTCCCTAATATCATACCTCCTAGGTTATGAAAATGATCAACTTGTTGATGAATCCATCCTTGGATTCTTTTCCATTTTCAGCAAAGAATATCAACTAGCTTTCATGTATAATTATAGTCAGTTCTTGGCTGATAATATACATGAACAATTTATGAATTTTACCACACAAGGAGTTTTCAGATATAGCGCAGCCAAAATTCATTTGATTTTGTTTCAGCGGGGAGATTCATTGCACATTCAATTTAACAGGCAAAATGAGCAGGGAGTGAATCAATCAACGATTCACTGGACATAGTTAGTGAAAGCAACATCACCAAAGTTTACATTCTCTCAATTCATAGATTCTTTTGTACATCCAGTTCTTCAATTACTCAATAGCCAGGCAGAGCCCAAGATTGGGGAAGAGATTAGGAAGACATTGCACTTATCAGAACAGACCAAAACTGGTGACTGGTACCTATACCAGAACTACATTGAAATTAGGATATGTGGCAGTGAGTTAGCTCCATACAAACTGCCTAAGTATGTGCCAATGAGGATATTCTCACTGGAATACATCAGGCAGTTGATAAATATGGATGAAGTACATTTTGTCTCAAGTAAGAAAAAGTCACAGTTCAAACTCAAGGCCAAGGTAGGAACATTTATCTGTAATATTAGGTCTGCAGGTACAAAGGCAGACAAATTATTAAAAAGCATGAATCTCTAGCCAAGCTTCACCTGGTCCTATGATCCTTTTGGGATAATTTCAGCCCTTAGAGTTCAGTTGAAGGCAACACCTTACAACCATACACCTAGGCCAGAATTGGAGAAGTTTATGAACTAGGAGCAGTGGTATGAAGTGACTCTTTTAGAAGCACATGAACAGGTTAGAACCACTCTACAAGTAAATACTCCAGTCACTCAGAGTACTCAACACAAAAGAGGTAGAGAGGAAACTCAATAAGCTACAGAATCAGTTAAAGAGTACTATATACTGCAAAAGATATTGAACATTGGATTGTCATTGTCATCAGGGAGCAAGCCACCAGAAATCATTGATCTTGGAGATTTAGAAGATGTTTCATCAGCAGGGACCACTAATCCCAAACCTCCTTCTACTTCTTCAACTGAACCAATGGAGATTATTCAGTCAACTGAGACCAGCTCAACAAAAGATACTAACATCTTCTCAACATTTTTGGAAATTAAACAGAAAAATGGAAGTCTTAAATCACAAGTTTACAGTCAGTTTTGGAAGCAGACATCCACTTCTCAGCACAGACTTCTCTCTGCCTTTGACAGTGAAAGAGGAAGGATGCAAATGGAAATTTTGCAAGCTCAAATTCCATTTCCCAAATCTACAGTAGATTACAAGAAGACCATATTTTTGTTTGATGTAACCAGATACGTCCTATTGACCAAATGGATTTGCATAAGCGATTAGGAGAAATGTTATTTTCATCAATGACTACAACTACCATGTCTCTTTCAAAGCTCAGAACTACCTTGACAAATGTGCAGTCACAGCTTAAGATTGGAAAACTGTCATCTTTAGCTAAAGATAACAAATTAAAGTCTTTAGAAGATATTATTATCAAAATTGGATATGATCCCCAAGACTGCAAAGCAATTGAATAAATACTCCAAAAGAAGAATATAGAGATAACAACTTTGAAGAAACAGTTGAAACTGCCTTCAACTAAGGATCCCCAAACCAAAGAGATGGCTGAAAATGAACAACATAGGGAGGATATGTTGAAGCTCATATTGAGCAAAACATATAGATCAAGAAAATGGAAGAGCAAATAGAACAATTGCTCAAGGAAAAAAAGGCATCACAACTTGCTGTGACCTCAGTGACCACAATTCCCATAGCAAGTACAGAGCCAAGCTCATCTCCTACTAACATTGCTTCATCTTCATCAACAGTTGAAAAAACAAGGATATCACAAGAGTTACAAGCACAAAATAAACAAAATTAAAAGTTACTCCAGAAGTTCCAAGCCTTGGAGTCACAGAAGGTAAAGAATGATACCTTGTATTTAGAGGAAATGTAAAAATCACACAGGTTAGAACAAAGGGTCAAACGATTAGAGAGTAAGACTCTAATGGCAGACACTTTGGCCCAGGCCAAAGAGGACATGTGGTTAGATATCAACCATTCCATAATAGAAATATGGCCATCTATTCAAATTATTTTTGAGCAGCAAGAATTGATTGCTAGATGCAAGACATAGATAGATAATGAGAGGGCAGCATTGGGCACAAAACCCAAAGAAGCAACATGGATGATCAAAGTACTAAACTCTAAGACAAGGAAACAATTACAAGAGATAAATATTCCAGATAGGACAACTACTATTTTGGAGATTTAGAAAGTCCTAATGAAGAAGAATCTACTGGCTCAGCTAAAAGAAAAATGTGAAGCTTTGAACGTTGCAGTAAAAAAGTTTCATTCTAAATTCAGTATTCTAAAAAAGAAAGGTTTACCAGAGTTAGTGACATCAGATGATCAACTGGTAAAATTGGATGATTACTGTGAAAGATTATATACTATTGCAGCGACAACAGTGAATTTGTAGGGATAAACAGACAGATTATTGGCAAAGAGTTTTTGGAAGCTTCGAGCCTTGACCTCACAATCAAATATGAAGTTGGACATCTTTTTCTCACTAAACCCAATTTTGAAAGAGATACCGAAGTTGATGAGATACTTAGAAGAATGGTAAATCTGGAGATACCAAGTGAGTAGATGTGGGATCAATTGTGTGAAACAATTTATTAACTTTCCATTCCAACAAGAAGACAACACAACAGTTTTAAAGGAAGAGTCACCAACAACTTCCTACCTAATAGGGACACATCATTCAACAATTTTCTTTTCCTTTTTTCTTTCAAACTATTTTTGTAAACAGTTTAGGATATTTTGTTCACTATCCAAACTAGTATAATTAACTCTCTTCTACAAGTCATTAAAGGTGGTACCTTTCCATAAACAATTTTGTAAAGCATTGATGTACAAGCATTTTCTAGATCCCTGATAATAAAACAAACGATTCTGAATTTGATATCATACTATCTCATTTTCTTCTGTAAGTTTTTCTGGTGTTCCATTCATTTTGTTAATTTTGCATATGTTTAAGTTTTACAAAGATATTAGGTGAGAATAAATGTGTTACAGTTATTCTTAAAATTCTTTTATGAAGTTATTATAAAGAGATTGAGATATTGGACTGTCTATCTGAAATGCTCCCTCTAAATCATAAAATTGTCAGTATCTTATGTAAGTTTAAGCATATTTTGTTTGACTTCTGAACATCGGTCAAAGGTTTTCCCACTTATGATGATTTAGCTTTCTATCTGAAATTTAAAGTAATCATATCTCCTTACTATTCTTTCTGCACATCTTATCAACTTAAATCACTGTGTGAAGTTAAATAGTAGCCCTTTTGATATGAAATGGGGCACTAAAGGCTTCTTGTCAGCTTTCAAGAACTTCTCCCACTCCAAAGCTTATATATTCCCAAGATCTAGCTTATGATTGATAATTTGCGGAATTAAAAGTGCTTGAAAGAGGTGTATGCTTGTGTTTGTTTTTAGATTGTTCAAGTGCTTATGTACATTTGCTTATGTTGATGTAAAACACATAGAACAGTAAATACAATGAAGCAAATAAGAAAACACATGAGACAACAGTATAATATGGAGTTCACCTTGATATCTTGGGCTATGTCTCCTTGAGCTCTAATCAACTCAATTAGGCTCTTTGGGACTATGGCTTAAATTCTTTTACAAGTTCCACGCTTAACTCCATAGGTTTACAAACTGAACCTATGGGCTTAGAATACCATCTTACCTCTAGCTGTCCTTACTCTGCAGACAGATCTAGGCTTCTCTGGACTAGACTCCTTCATTCAGCGCTTTGAGCTATCTTGAGCTCTAGCTTGCACCAAATCCCTCAGAATTCTTTTACTGTCTTTGGAATTCCTTCTTCTATCTTCAGCACGCTTCGAACATCAACAATAGCTTGATCATTTGATCTCTTTGTAGTTCTGCCTCCAACCTCTAGTGGCTTCTGCCTTTGCTCTCGGATTTGGCTCTTGGCTCTCTGGCTCTTGGCTCTGGCTCTCACGAAATTCTGGTTTCTCTTGACCTCCAAGTAACCCTCTGCTTCTGAGTTACCCCGACTCCGCAGACTGCCTCCTCTAGGCTTACACTAAGCATTCAAGCATCTCTGAGCCTCTTGGGCTTCTCTACGCTTTTCCTGAGCATAACTCTGCCTCTCTGTGTTATCAGTGCTTCGCTCGACCTCTAAGCAAATCTCAGAAACCTTCAGCTGCTTTGTCAATTGTGCTCTCTGTGTTTTTGTAACACACCGATTACAGTCCTTCATCATTGGAACCCGCGCGTTTCAATCGAGAGAACTAGTTTACAATTGGAATGAACCGTCGGTGCTGGAAAACTGGTCATTTGGCCTTCCTCATGCCATAATCCCGAAAATAATGACATAGCAGAAATACATAGGAAACACACGAAAAACACATCATGAGCAGTTTAAATGGACTTCAAATAATATGTAATCGTGCTTAAAATCCTATCAGGTCTGCCTTTCCATCGCATGTCGCATAGGCCTCGCTCCTTTGTATTGTGGCATCCCGATTCACTGATTTTCGATCAGCGCTATCGACGCATCATACATCGACACTATTGCATATCGGCGAGTCACATGGTCATGGGTCTTGGTCCTTCAACCATCTCGATTATCGATCGTCGATTCAATGACAACCGTTGATCCCTTTTATTCATCCTATGGCTACGATGGAAGCGCTCGTCGCAAGACTTTACGTTATGGGTCTTGGTTCTTCTCCCTTGGTTCATTGCAATGCGATCTTGGCAATTAATATGGACCATTGATCTCTCTTTTAATCCAATAGTTCGCACTGAACCCAAAATGGCAAACAACCCACTCAATCTCGGTTGTTGATCCTGTGATCTCCAATCCAATGGTTGACAACATTTTCGGATGGCCTACTTGCGCGGAGATCACCTGCCCGAAAAAGCATTTTTCTCTCTCCTATTGCATGCTACGTGTCGGCCAATGAATGGAATCAGGTTCAACCCTTCCAATACCATTTACCGCCTGGAGCCTGCCCAAAATACCGTTTATCGCCTTCCTCCCAGAACTCAAAAGGTTTTAGCTTGATTTCTATAAATTCTTCAGATCTGCTTGGCCGCTACTGCCCACACGCTTTATCCGAATTTCAATGTAAAACGTGCTTTATAAAGGTTTAGCGCTTAACAAAGGTTTTTAGTGCATAAGGCTAATATTAACCCTTAGGCCAAATTTAATAAGAAATGCCTCCTTTTCTAAGGACATTGGGCAAATCTTCTTTTTACAATAACTCCTTCGTCTGGAGTCTGTTTTGGCTCGTTCAAATTGCGTTGGATTCAGAATGAAACAATCTAAGAAATGAGACTATTTTCAAAATCATACAATGACTTTCATTTTTCCTCTATGAGGAAAATTCATAGACTTAAAAGTCTATGTTAGATCCATTTTGGATCATGCCTTCCCACTAAAAAGCTTTTGGACTCCGAAAGACTGATATGCTGATATGAACAGTAAATGAGAGTACCTCACTCTCTTCTTTCAACCTCCATATACTTGCCTTGCATAGTGCCTCTGAACCAAAGCCTTTGAACACTCCCTTCCTGGATGTGCTTGTCCTCCTGGGAAGAACTGTCTTCCTCCTTGACTTCCTGTAGAACTCCTGCTGAGAAGGTCACAGAAGGTAGTTTGAACTTCTCTGCCTTGATCATTGATCCAAGGTGGCTCAAACCAATGTGAAGTTACATCTGCTTCACAAAAAACTTCATTCGTACATGTTACAAAAATTTTCTATTGACATCTTGTCAAGAACAACATAATTACAGACAAAACTGGATGGCCTAAACCCTTGCTTCAACAAAAGAAACATATTTCACATCTTGTGAACACCTCCATGTCTTTACATCTGCATACAAATGATTGACTAGATAACAAGCCAATAAAACATGCCTTTAAAACAATTGACCCTTCAAGTCAAGCATATAGAAAAAGAACTTTAGGATTCTTTCTCAAAGATGAAACACTTCATCATTATCTCCATCTTGGAGACCAAATCAACTTTTCCCAAGTCAATATTGCATTACATGCATGTTTACAACAAAGTAATCAACCCTTCAAGTTAATCACACATACATGTTTAAATACAAGGAAATAATCAACATCCCTGTGCTCATGCACATCATTCTCATGCATGCATTTCATCCTTCAACTTTCACTTAAGTACACTGTACTTTCGAAGCTGAAATGAATATAATGTTGCAGCAATAAAGTGAGTCTCCTACTCAACTTTTTCCATTCACTTTCTTGGTAAAACCCTGCAACTTGTATTCCATTAACAAAGAAATACAAATAGATGCATTATTAATAGACATGCAATCTTAATTGGATAAGAATTCTAACCATTTCCTACCAATCCATTTCAAAGGTCCTTCTTTCGTTTGCACATCAACAATAACATGTGAATCATCCTGAAACACATCATTCATGGAATCTTTCTTTCCATTCCTGCCATTTTCTCTTTCCACCTTCTTCAAGTTTCGTGAAAGCATTATTGGATTCAAAGTCCAACACTTTTCAGTAATGTGTCCTTGCTTATCGCAGTAAGTGCAATGCATGTGCATCTTCTTGATAGCATGATTTGCCTTGTCCAATGGACCTTTGGCTTTTTGCTTCATTTCCTTCAAAAGTTTCCTGTATGTGGCCAGTCTCTTCCAACATCTAGAAACATTATGGTTATCCAAACCACAAAAGGAATATGCAATTCTTTTCCCATACTTATATGGAAATTTATCATGCTGAACATAATCAAAAGGAATATGGTTAAAACCAGATTTATACCTTTCTCTTTCACCTTTATTGCCTTCATGAGGAGGTGAATCAAATGAAGGAGTAGCTCCCTTTGGAATACCATCAACCTCTTCAATGGTTTTAGAGTTTCCACAACTCTCTGGTTCAAGTGTATGCTTATGAACACCTTCTTCCTGAAAATGATGTTTACAATCTTTACACTCTTGGGGTAGAAGACCTGAAATGAAACTCCTTCTTGGAACTGTTTCAATGGCCTTCATGGCATCTTTGGAAATTTCTCCTTAGGCCTTTCCTCAACTATTATTGGCTCAACAATACCCTATGCATGTTTGCTTAATCCTTTTCCTTCATAGCCCATTTTGGACATTAACTTGGAACCTATGCCTCTGGTATGTTTTTCAAAAGAACCAATATAACTATTCTTAGAGGAAATTGAAGACAAACTAGAATTATTTACCTCTTCTTCAAGCTGATACTTGACTAAGTCTTCTTTGGCAACAAAGAGCTGTGTCTCCAACTCATGCACCCTTTCCAGGTCCATATATGCAATATCAAGTTGTCTCTCCATTTCTTGCAATTTGTTAGAAAGCAACTGCTTCTCTTCCTTCATGGAATTCAAATTCTCTCTAAGTGTGATGCTCTTCCTTCCATCCTCATACATTTCTCTCACCATATCCATCAAGATGAACAAGTCTTGCTTCATGTCTTCATCCAAGAATCTTGTGAAGAAAGAAGAATTTGAGGCCTCACTTGTAGAAGTTGTCATTATCAAAATGAACAAAAGAACTTCAAACAGGATTAACAAAGAGCTTATTCAAGTAACATTTTGCAACAAACCTCTTGTGCTTCAAGGATTGCTTTGAGGTCCTTTGGGATAAGAAGAATGCCGTCAGCCCTTCTTCCTTCTTGTCCTCTCCTGGACTTAGATATCAATAGCTTTCCCTTATGCAAACTCAAACAATAGTAAGTTTACAAACAATCAAACAATCAATCCTTGACTGTTTAAACACCTTTCAAGTTAAACAAGCAAATAGATTGCTCTGTCAATCAAACATTCGAATCTGATACCACTTGCATCATGATATCATCTGCTCTGGTATAACTTAAATCTGATATCACCTTCTTTGAAGGTGGGGTTAATCAACCTTTGGCTCCGATACCACCTGATCTGAAATGGGGCACTAAAGGCTTCTTGTTAGCTTACAAGAACCTCTCCCACTCCAAAGCTGATATATTCCCAAGATCTAGCTTATGATTGATAATTTGCGGAATTAAAAGTGCTTGAAAGAGGTGTATGCTTGTGTTTGTTTTCAGACTGTTCAAGTGCTTATGTACATTTTCTTATGCTAATGTAAAACACACATAACAGTAAATACAATGCAGAAAATAAGCAAACACACGAGACAACAATATAATATGGAGTTCACCCCGATATCTTGGGCTACGTCTCCTTGAGCTCTAATCAACTTGATTAGGCTCTTTGGGATTATGGCTTGAATTCTTTTACAAGTTCCACACTTAACTCCATAGGTTTAAAACTGAACCTATGGGCTTAAAATACCATCTTACCCCTGACTATCCTTACTCTGCAGACAGATCTAGGCTTCTCTAGACTAGACTCCTTCAGTTAGCGCTTTGAGCTATCTTGAGCTCTAGCTTGCACCAACTCCCTCAGAATTCTTTTACTCTCTCTGGAATTCCTTCTTTTGTCTTCAGCACACTCTGGACAACAACAATAGCTTGATCATTTGATCTCTTTGTTGTTCTGCCTCCAACCTCTGGTGGCTTCTGCCTCTGCTCTCGGCTCTGGCTCTTGGCTCTGGCTCTCGGTTCTGGCTCTTGGCTCTCTGGCCCTTGGCTCTGGCTCTCATGAGCTTCTGGTTTCGCTTGACCTCCAAGTGACCCTCTGCTTCTGAGTCACCCCGACTCCGCAAACTGCCTCCTTTGGGCTTACACTCAGCATTCAAGCATCTCTTAGCCTCTTGGGCTTCTCTGTGCTTGTCCTGAGCATAACTTTGCCTCTCTGTGTTATCAGTGCTTCACTCGACCTCCAAATGAATCTCAACAACCTTTAGCCGCTTTGTCAATTGTGCTCTCTGTGTTTTTGTAACATATCGGTTACAGTCCTTCATCATTGAAACCCACAAATTTCAATCAAGAGAACCAGTTTACAATTGGAATGAACCGTTGGTGCGGGAAAATTGGTCGTTTGGCCTTCCTCCTGCCATAATCCTGAAAACAGTAGCATAACGGAAATACACAGGAAATGCACAAAAAACACATCATGAGCCATTTAACTGGACTTCAAATAATATGTAATCGTGCTTAAAATCCTATCGGGTCCGCCTTTCCATCACATGTCACATAGGCCCCGCTCCTTTGTATTGTGGCATCCCGATTCACCGATCGTTGATCAACGCTATCGGCACATCTCACATCGGCGCTATTGCATATCGGTGAGTCACATAGTCATGGGTCTTGGTCCTTCAACCTTCCCGATTAGCGATCGTTGATTCAGTCACAACAGTTGATCCCTTCTATTCATCCGATGGATACGATGGAAGCGCTCGTCGCAAGACTTTAAGCTATGGGTCCCAGTTCTTCTCCCTTGGTTCGTTGTGATGCAATCTTGGTAGGTAATATGGACTGTTATTTTGTCTTTTAATCCAACGGTTCGCACTGAACCCGAAATGGCAAACAATCCACTCAATCTCCACCATTGATCCTGCGATCTCCATTCCAACAGTTGACAACATTTTCGGATGGCCTACTTGCGCGGAGATCACCCGCCCAAAAATGCAGTTATCTCTCTCCTGTTGCGTGCTACCTGTCGGCCAATGTATGGAATCAGGTTGAACCCTTCCAATACCATTTACTGCCTGGAGCTGCTCGAAATATCATTTACCACCTTCCTCCCGGAACTCAAAAGGGTTAAGCTCGATTTCTATAAATTCTTCAGATCCGCTTGGCCACTACTGCCCACGTGCTTTATCCGAATTTCAATGTAAAACATGATTTATAAAGGTTTAGTGCTTAACAAAGTTTTTCAGCGTATAAGGCTAATATTAACCCTTAGGCCAAATTTAATAAGAAATGCCTACTTTTCTAAGGACATTGGGCAAATCTTCTTTTTACAATAACTCCTTCGTCCGGAGTCTGTTTTGGCCCGTTCAAATTGCGTTTGATTCAGAATGAAACAATCTACAAAATGAGACTATTTTCAAAATAATCCAATGACTTTCATTTTTCCTCCGTGAGGAAACTTCATAGACTTAAAAGTCTATGTTAGATCCATTTTGGATCACCTTTTGTTACTTATTAGTACTATCTAAAAAGGTTCAATACCTCATTCTTTTAAATTTTATTTTATTTTATTTATTTATTATTTAATTTTTTTTTTTTATGTATTGATCCTCCATAAAAACCAAAACCCAAAACCCAAAACCCCAAAACAAATATCTTAGATTCTCTGGCATGATTAACTAACCATTATCATCTCAGAGGTACAACATCAATCTGGCGTCGTTGCCGAGGACTCGAATTTATTAGTTTTCGTGGGACAACGATATAAATCATATCCCTTTAAAGGTGACTAAAGGACTAGATAGGTCAAAATCTTTCACCTGGCAACTCCACTGTGCCAAACTGGCATCTTTTAAGCACACTAGATCCCATTCTGAATCTGACACAGTTAGTCCTCTGTCAGACCCAGAAAAACTCGTGAGAAGGGCCAATTTAAAAATAAGACTTCAACCATCTTCTTCTTCTTCAGCTCTGCAGTCGGAAGATATATTATCATCAGATCCCTTAGGGAACATTCCATCCAATCCATATTGGAAACAATTATCACCTAGGGTTTATGAACTTTTAGGTAAGGGAGTTGATTTTAAATCAACTTTCCTTATTCACTCACTTGAAACATGTCAAGAATCCTCACTACCATTAGGATCACCTAAATCTGAGGTTGAATTAAGTGTTCATTTACCTGAATTCAAACCTACAGACTTCATATCCCCCACTACTTATTCATTGCCTTCTACTTCTAAACAACCTGAAGAAACCTTCTCTGTATACTCAAACCCACTCTTTGAAACAAAAGAGGACATTCACTCACAGGTTAAGAATCTAGTTATCAGGACTCCCTTAAAATCATTTAGGATATCTCCTCCTTCTTCACCTCCACACAGATATACACCTTCTTTATCACCATCTTCCCCTTTTTCTTCTTCATCATCTACACAAACACCTCATACACCATCTTCTACTATGGCATTTCAACCCATTGTACAAGCTAGATATGCAGCTTTAGTTTTGCCTCAAAACCTCGATGCATTCCCTCCTAGATATTTTAAATACCTTCCTAGGTATAATGGAGAAACTGGTTCCTCAGGTGAGGACCATCTTCAATCATTTCTTGATTTTGCAGATAATATGAATATAGAACAAGAAAATTTTTATATGAGGTTGTTTTACCAATCTCTTGAGGGAAATGTTAGGACCTAGTTTAGGCAGTTACCTGCTAATTCCATTAGGTCATGGGAGGAGTTAACAAATATATTCAAAAGCCATTGGGCTGTGAAGAAATACCCTCTTTACTTTTTTACTGACTTTGAAGAACTGAAATGATACTTTGGTGAACCTGTAGCTGATTTTATTAAAAGGTTCAACAAACTTTACCATAAGATGCCCCTTGATTACAAACCCCCTATAGCAGCAACCAAATCTAGGTTTTCAAAAGCCTTTGAAGATGACTTTGCTACAATTCAACAGACAATCACTCGACCTCAAAATCAGGATCAAGGTCAATACAAAAGAGCTCCAAAATTACAAATTCTTCAAAAACCTAGTAATGATCAACAGGTTCCAACTCCTTTATTGATCAATGATCAACAACCTGATCACAATACCATGACTATCACTGAAGACATTAACAATATAGATACCTCTTCTGGTCAAACCACTATTGTTCCTCTTTCACAGAATAAAAAAGTTCAAGAAGATCAAGAATCCTCACAAATTTCCAAGTACCATGCCTTCTCTGAATTTCAAATTGCTGAGCTAAATAAAAGATATGATATCAGACCTAGACTTGGCCCTGGAAGACCTCTTAAGGAACCTACCATAATTCAACCTCATACCAAGGTTGTTGAGACTAAGACAACTACTATTTGACCATTAAATCAGTCAACTGATACAACTCAAATTGATAAAATTGCCTTAACTACATTTAATGTTGAAAAGGAGTTAGAAAGAGTCAAGATCCCTATACCACTTTCAGAACTTTCAAAAAACCCTAGATATAAAGGTCAAGTTTCCAAATGGATACAAAACACCTCTGTTGATGCTGAAAGTGATGTTATTAGCCTTCAGGATGAAAAACTAGCAGTTATTTTTGGTCCTATCTCAGATATGACAGATGAAATAGTACGCCCTTTCTATGTGACACTAAAGACAAATGATTCCATGTTATACAACTGTGTGCTTGATTCTGGAGCATCACATAGAATCATGCTAAAAATCATCACGGATCATTTAAATCTTGACATAACTAGATCCTATCATGATTTATGCACCTTTGATTCCAAGAAGTACCTGTTCTAGGATTGATTAAGGATTTAGTGGTCACTCTTGTCCAAATCCCAGTAAAAAGCATAGTATTAGATATAGTTATCACTGACATCCCTCCCAAATTTGGAATGATCCTTTCAAGGTATTGTTGTGCCAAATTAGGGGGAACTCTTCAGATGGACATGTCTTATGCCACTATTCCGGTTTATGGGGGAGAACAACTTAGGTTGTATAGAGAATTTAGATTTGTGCACACTGTATGCAAAATAGATCAACCAAGGAATCACCCCATCTATACAATTGATCAAGATTTTAGTTGCTTCCAACTCTCTTTAGATCAAATACATGAATCTCAAGTAAAAATTGAAGATGTAATTGAAAACCCTATATCAAATCAAACTAATGTATGGAAGTTATTTTTGGATGGTTCTTGTACAAAGGATGGAGTAGGGGCTCGAGTAGTATTAATCTCACCAGAAAAGGAAAACATTACACAATCATGTAAACTTGATTTTGAAGTTACCAACAATGTAACAGAATATGAGGCTTCCCTTCTAGGACTATAGTTAGCCAAGAGTTTAAAGGTACACAATCTGATTGTTTTCACTAACTCCGAACACATTGTGAGACAGGTTAGGAATCTTTGTGAAACAAAGCATCCTAGTCTTAGGTCTTATCGAAAAGAGATTTGGGATTCCATTGAAATTTCCTTTAATTCCTTCAACATAACTTATGTCCCTAGAAATGAAAACATACATGCAGATTCTTTGGCTGTCTCTGCAAGCTCATTTTAGATTCCTGATCAAACACAAGTGTCATACCAAATCCAAGTCAAAGACAGGCCATCCATACTAGATAACCAAGAGCATTGGCAAGTGTTTGAGGATGATGAACAATTAAAATCTTTCCTTCAAAGTTGTAGGTGAATTTTCTCTTCTGCAAATTGATGAAGACAATCTTGAGATGATTAATCCTTAAGCTAATGATGATCCAGAACTAACTCCAAGATTGCAGACCATGACATCATACAATTATCAAAGAGCTTCATTCCTAAAGGGTTAATTCCTTTAGAGAAATTATTCAATTATAATGATGTCCCTCGAAACCCTCCATCCATTTCTCCTGAAGATGACATCGAAGAAATCAATATTGGAACCCAAGAACAAGTGCAAAATACAAAAATCTGTACATCTTTAACCCTAGAAGTTAAAAATGAATATCTTAAGTTACTTAAAAAATACAAAGATGTTTTTGCTTGGTCTTATGCTGATCTCAAAACCTATGACACATCCCTCATTGAACGTAAGATCCCATTAAAAACTAAAGCTAAACCCTACCAACAAAAACTCAGATGAATTAACCTAGTTCTTTTACCAACTATTGAGAAAGAGCTTAAGAAAATGTTAGATGCACAAATTATTCATCCACAAGGATATTCTAATTGGATTGCCAACCTAGTACGTGTCAGGAAAAAGAATGGTGAAATTGGACTTTGTGTTGATTTTAGAAACTTAAATAAAGCATCACTAAAAGATAACTATCCCTTACCTAAAATGGATCAGTTACTTCAACAAGTTTCTTGAGCTAACATAATTTCTATGTTAGATGGTTTTTCTGGTTATAATCAGATTATGGTTGACAAGGAGGATAGGGAAAAGATAGCCTTCACAACACCTTGGGGTACTTTCATGTATGCTAGGATGCCTTTCGGTTTGACAAATGCAGGAGCTACATTCTAAAGAGCTATGGATATAGCTTTTGTAGGCCAATTAAATAAATTTCTTGTTATTTTTCTTGATGATCTTACAGTTTTTTCTAATTCTGATAAAAAACATTTAAAGCACTTGATGAAGGTTTTTGAAAGATGTAGGAAATTCAGAATATCGTTGAATCCAAAAAAGTCTCTATTTGCTATCACAGAAGGGAAATTGCTTTGCCATATAATTTCATAAAATGGAGTATTCATTGATCCAAAGAGAGTATCAACCATTCAGACATGATCATTACTAAGAAATAAAAAGGAAGTTCAATCTTTTCTTAGTAAAATCAACTTTTTAAGAAGATTCATACCCAATTGTGTTGAAATTGTCAAAGATATAACATATATGCTTAAGAAGGGTCATGAACTTATATGGACTGTCTCTTCCAGACATGCATTTGATCAAATCAAGAAATCTATTTCTGAAGCTCCAACCTTGGCGAGTCCTGATTATACCAAACCATTCAATATCTTTTCCTTTGCCTCTAAAACAACCCTTGCTGCCATTTTACTACAAAAGATTGAAGATTCCCATGACCAACCTATAGCCTTTTTTAGCAAAGTCATGAGAGATGTTGAGCTCAAATATGACATAATTGAGAAGCAGGCTTATGCCCTACCCCCCTTTGAAATCTTTTAGGATGTATGTTCTACATTCAACCATCATAGCCTATGTTCCCAACAATGCTGTTAAAACTGTTCTCACTCAACCAGATACTGATAGGAGTAGAGGTAGATGGATCACTCAAATTTTGGAGTATGATCTAACTATCAAAACCACAAAGCTAGTAAAGGATTAAGGATTACCTAAGCTTCTAGCTAAGTCCAATTGTAAAGTGCTAGGCATCAACTCTATTTTGGAAATACCAGGGGAGAATCCACAAGAACCTTCCCAAAATTCAAATGAGAAGAATCCACAATAACCTTCTATCTATGGAGAAGGGGAGAATCCACAAGGACCTTCCCAACATTTGAATGAGGAGAATCCATAAGAACCTTCCCAACATACTGAAGAAAAGAATCCACAAGAACCTTTGCCTTCAAATTAGACCATCTCTGTACATATTGATGAGAAATTTCTTTTATCAAATTGGTATCAAGATATTGTAAATTTCTTGATTTATTTTTAATGTTTGCATCATTTTCCAAAAGTCAATGTAAAACTCTTAAATTGAAAGCAATCAAATACTGTATCATAAAAGAAAATCTGTACTGGAAAGACCCACTCAATATCTTGTTATTATGCTTAACAGAATCAGAGATTGAAGGGACCATTGATCAATTTCATGCAGGATTTTTTGGAGGACATTATGCTTGGAGAGCAACAACATATAAGATATTAAGGGCAGGATTTTATTGGCCAACATTGTTCTTACAAGTAGGAGCAAAGGTTAGAAGTTGTGTCCCTTGTCAGATGTTTGTTGGTAAGCAAAAACTGCCAGCTCTTCCACTAATCCCAACACTAGTCTCAACACCTTTTCTCCAATGGGTATTATATTTTATTGGAGAGATTCATCCTACTTCAAGAAATCAACATAGATGGATCCTCACTGCAACATACTACTTTACTAAATGGGTGGAAGCAATTCCAGTAAGAAATGCTACTGATGTAGTAGTGATCAAATTCATTGAAGAAAACATTTTATCTAGGTTTGGTTGCCCAAGCTAGATTGTTACTGACAATGCCACAACATTTTCCAGTGTATTTGTGGTCGTAGATAGATTTTCTAAGATGGTTATATTTCCAACCTACAAGAAGAGTATCACAACAGAGGACACTACCAAACTCTTCTTTGATCGAGTATGTGTACATTTTGGGATCTTGCAGACCATTATATCAGATTGGGATAACGGGTTTCTGAGCACATTCTAGTCAAGCCCCTGGACAATATTGGACACCAAGCTCACCAAATCGATTGCCTTCCATCCTGAGACCAATGGCCAGACGAATGTCGTCAATAAGATGATAGTGCACATACTTTGCATGTACAACTCCAAGCATCCTTGAACCTGGGATGAGAGTCTTCCATATGTGCAACACAGTTATAATAGAGCTTTCCATAGCTGAGATGGTTGCAGTCCCTTTCAAGTGGGTCCAAGATTTTAACCATTGTGTTTGATTGATGTTGTCATGCCTCATGCGACTATGCAGACATAATCCACACATGTACTATCCGAGGTTGATAAAGCGAACAGATTTATTGAATGCATCCAACACATCTTCTAGTAGGTTCACGACATCTTGGAGAAGTCAAATGCCAAGTACAAGAAGCAACATGATCAACATTGGGTGCCACACAAGTTTCAGGTGGGGGATAAAGTCTGGTTGCCTTTGCGGAAAGAATGCCTTACTGGAGCTCATCGAAAGCTAAGACCACTCTAATATGGTCCTTACACCATTACCAAGGTTGTGGGAGTCAAAGCTTTTGAGCTCAATGTTCCCCCATTCCTTGGCTTGCACCCAGTGTTCAATGTGGACCGCCTTCGACCATAATTCCCACCATTGTTAGACACATCAGACACTGCAGAACAACTCACAACAATAGAGTTAAACCCAGACTACATGGAACATGCCACAACTGATCGGATTATGAACACATAGGTCACGAACACTTACCAACAAAAGACCCAACTGTATCAGGTTGTCAAAGCTGGCCAACTCCTACACCAAGGCAAATGGCTCACTAGGGACCAAGTTCAGCAGAAGTGTCCCCATCTCATGGAGGCACTAAACACAATGGGGACCATTGCTTCCTTGGGGGGGGGGGACTGACCCAAGTGGATATTGGTGGCCACCCTCATATTCCACTTGGACCCCAACATTGTCTCTTTCAGTTTTTCAGTTTCCTTAATTGTAGCATAGTTTACTATTTTTGACAATTTTTCGGATCTTGAACTTCCGAAGCCATTTTGAGGCCCTAAACAACGTTTTTAGGGAAAATGAAGAGACTAAAAAAGTCCCGCTTAATATCGATCATTTGTTTCTAACCTATTCTTCGAGATCTCCGAAACGAGGTATTATGATAGCCAAACACAGTGTAATGACCCATCATTAATATAGAGAGCTCAAGAATATTAGCATGCATATGATAGAGAGCTCAAGAATATTAGCATGCATATGATAGCTACATATGTATGTATCGCATGCACCGCACTAGTAACTATATTCTAAATTAACTAAAATATTAAATATCCTGACACTCCTTCAAATAGAAAAGTCGCATTCACCCATCAACACACATATTACTTAATGCATCATGATTAATGAGCAATTACCAATGATATTAAGTTAAAAAGTATAAAGTAAAAGGGTTATAAAAGAAATAGATGTAAAAATTAAGTGAATTCTTAAAAAATGGTCATATAATTATCTATCCTAGAATTTTAATTAAGTATATTAATAAATTATTAAAAGGATAAATTAAACCAAAATAAAGTTCCTATGTATAAACTTAGGACATTTTAATTAAACAAATAAAATCTTTAATCAGAACAAAAACACACATGTCAATATATCTTTAAAATAAAGATAAGACTCACGTTACATTGAGGAGGTGTCGCTGAGAAAGGAAGCGGTGGGCTCATTGGTGGAGAGAGCAACCGCTGCGAAGGAACAGTACATAAGGAGAGGCTGAAGCTGAAGACGAGGGAGGAGAAACAGGAGGAAAATTTGTACACAGAGTTTATCATGAGGAACAATTGAGCCTTGCTTGTTCTGAAGTTTCTTGGCATGAGGGAACAATTTGCATCAATTGAGAAGCATACTGGACTGAGTATCTGGGTTGTACTCTTTAGCTGGGTGTTTGGTATTTTGGTAACATGAGCGAACTGGAGAAGTTTTGAAGCATATTCATCCGCAGCAGACCATGTAAATACTTCTCATCGAATCAATTAATTAGATATACGAAGTTTTGTATAAATTTAGAACAGGTTCATAAGGTTTCATACTCTATTCAGGATAGATGGCTCTTTAAAACTCTTTTACAATCTTTACAGTAATGACTCTTTAAATTAGTTCGGTCTCTACAATTTGGTATGAGAGCCAAGGGTTTCAAACTCTTTGAACCTTATGGGCTTTGCATACCTTTCGTTTCTGCGTGATACCTGTTAATTAACCACAGAGAACTAGCCTAGAACTCTGCTAAATTGTTTCGGAAGTAGGTGTCAATCCTTGGATTTAAAAAAAATTTCATACCAGCCCAAACATAGGTTAGTGAATAATAGTTTCAACGACCTAAATTTTCAGTAAAACAAAAACAAACCCTATGAAATACATATCATGCAACCCACCCAGAAATGGCCTCTGGTAAATTTTAACTTATTTCCGTCAGAAACCGTAGTCGGCGAGTGAGGATAGAACAGTTCGTAGGAGCATTATATTTTATTTTAAACACAGGGAAGAATATCCGAAATTTTTCTTTCGTTTAATTCAATTTACTATGTCTTGGCATTCGTATAAAAAGAATACTGAAGATGCAGTAAAATAACTACGTTTCCCCTTGAAGTTTAATTTTTGGTGAATTGTATTTCACTGAATGAAATCTCACGAGTACAGGTCGATAAGTGGAATATTTGAATATTTTGTCGCATTGATTTTAATACCCATCATGAATCTTCTTACGAATTCCATATACGTCCGTTAATTGATTCCAAACACATCGTTGCCTTTCGAATTGAATGTAAGACTCTGAGTATTGGGTCACAAAGTGTAATTGCTTTTCACTGGATTCAGGTATCACAGGCTAGCAACACAGCTTAGAAGCTTCTTCACGCTTAAACTTTTGCGTATATGGTATTATATTTGATCTTTATATAATATATATATATATAATTTATGTTTAAGTAAAATTATCCAATGTAAATTTGGGTATATATATATGTTTTTTATATATATAAAAAATTATTATAATTCAGTTATCAAATTAACAATGGGAATAGACAAGTGGGGACTCGGGAGCATAGATTTGGTTCAAACCATTTAGCGTGTATTAATATTTGAGGGAGCTTGCGAGGACTCCTGATTTTCGTTTTGTAAACGTTCGATGACGTGCTGCGTTTGACGTGTGACGAGAACCTTGGTCACATCACTTACAGTGGAATGGGTACAGGATTTTGTATCTGAATTAATGGGTACAGGATTTTTCCCAATCTAACTTACTTGAATTCACCACAACATTATCCAATGTACATCATAATTATTTTGACTAATAAATATGGTTGGTGGAAGAACACTGTAAAGACAATTTAGCAATCTCACTTAAGGAAACCCCTACTGTGGCAGAAGGGAACCAACCTAAATTAAAGGGAATTTCTACTTAGATGCATTGGATAGGGTTTGTAAGAAGTTGCCCCAAGTCTGCACTCCTCGATTGGATGGCTGGAAATTATTTGTACAAACTCTTGGTGTAATTTTTGAATAATTGCAAATTTTTCTCCAATAAGAAGATATTAAGGAAGATGTGAGGGAGAGCAAAGTTTCATAACTACAACAGCAACCTGTAATAGTCTGCTCTGTTTGGTCTTCCCTCTTTCCAGTGGAATAGGTATCACTTCATTGGACCTTGAAATCTAATTCCCATGGAAAGCAGAGTCATCATATAGTCCTGTCATTATTTTCTCTCTTTTGTAAATAATTAATATTCCAGGTATATTCTCTGATAATGGTGAAGTCTTTTTTTCAATTTTTTTTTTATAATATAATAATAAATCATATTATGTGATATGTCATTTTTTTAAAAATAAAAATAAAAAAAATAAAAATTTTAAGCCATATATAATTATGGAATTTGAAATTTAAATCCAACTTTTAGAGATAACTTACCTTGTATCTCAGATTGATTATTTTTATTTTATTTATTAATTATTATTATTTTTATTTACTTATTTATTTATTATTATTTATTTATTTTTTTTCGTATATGAAAAACTTCAAAAATAATTATTATGAAAAGAGTTAAGACTAGTATATCCAAACCAACTCTAATTAATTTGTGAAGACCACCAACGAAGAGAAGTATGACAAGGTCTCTTCACCTTTTATTTATTTATTTTTATTTTTATTAAATATTTAAAATATTCAGACACTTGTGTTAAAATAGGATTATGACTAATTTACATGTATGAGGGTTTCACAGTAGAGGCAGATGATAGTATAGATACAATATTATAAATATAATTACGTAGAGGCAGATGATAGCAAAGATACAATATTATAGATATAATTACGTTGAGAAGTTGTTTATTTCATAATATGTTTTTAAGAATTTTAATATATATATTTTTTTCTAAGTAAAACTCTTCTATTGATATTAAGCAAAATAATAACACAACGAGGCTCCGACCTTTGCGGTGCGGAACAACATTATGTCATAATTGTAAAAATAAAAAATAAACTCGACTGCCCTTTGAGGGGAAACCAGTCCGAGTGAGATTACAACAAAAAGCCTACGTAGGGGTCTCGAAACTTAACTTTAAAAGGCCCACACAGGGGCCCTAGTTCAAAATCAATCAAAACATACCAACATGTTTGAAAAAATAGGAGTAAAAACCTCAGACAGCTAGCCTGTAAAACCTTCGTTGATCTGCAAGGCGACACCTGACGACTAGAAATATGGGTTGGGTGCTCTGACCATGCAAGGGACCTCCTCGATGTCATATGGATTGGGCTCTTCAACAATGCAACACACGTACTCATCCTTTGCTGACGTGCCACGCAGGATGCCACTTGTTTTTTGAATGCTTGCTGAGCTGCCCTCGCTGCATGCATGCTTGATGTGTCGTCCGGGGTGCCTCCAACAGCCTTCATGCCACCCGCTTTGCCCTCAGCTGCATGCTCATTTCTAGCCAGTGCCTTGCCATGCGTAATTTCAATTTTCCTTGCCTTCTGCTGCTTTCCTGGTTCATTGTCATCCCTATTCCTCTTAGCTACCTTCTGCTTTGCACCACTGTTCCTTTTCCCTGGTCTAAAGTCGTGGGTCTGAGCAGCCTACTCAGCGTGCGGATTAGTTTCCTCACTGAAGGTTATGGTAATCGTGGCTAAGATTTCTGGCTGAATCAACGAACTTTGGAAGCGAAATTGGGTGGTACGGTGAGAGGGGTGGGGGGGGGGGGGGGTGGAATTCTCTGTTTGGGTAGCTGCGTTTGCTCTTTGGATGCCATGGGTTTGTGGCTGCCCTCTACCACTGCGCGTATCAGGGTATCTTCCGGAGAAGGGACCACGGGAATGAGTGATGGATGGGGAGGAGAATGGAGCAGCAAGATCAGGGCTGGGCGTTGCTGGGGGGCGTATGCTTCCGCCTCGACTACCCCCGTGTCTGTAGCACATGCAATGGCGAGTGCGCGCCATGATTGTGATGATTTCAGGATTTGTAGGTGGGGAGGCGGAGGTGTCTTGGGGATTGAATTGGCTATGCCAAGGAAAAACAGAGGAATTCTGAGCGTGATTCAGCACACAGTGTGTCGTTTGGGAGAAATGGAAGCCATTTCCCAAATCGACACAGCTGAATATCCAACACCTCCTGCCAGTGATGGTGCGTGAGCTTGGCTCCGCTGCTTGAGGGGGACAAGAACAATTTAGCAAGGGAGGGATGAATGAAATGTGGCTTGCTTCCGCCATTGCCTTATGCTTGCTGCATATTTCTCGACTATAGCATTGAAGCAAATGTGCTTGCAGGTCGACTGGAATTTGCCATATGGGGAGGGATGCGGGTGGCCATGTGGCCCAGCTGCCCGCCGTCCTGTCGTCTATTCTCCATTAATGGCCTCATTATCAGCCGCATCCAGGTATGCCTCCTCACTCTGTACCAATTCATGAAATTCCTTTATTTGGGAAGCAGTGGCTAAAGTATTGAGCAAACTTGTATGTAGAGTCCGATCACTGTCCACCCCTAAATTAGTCAAGAAATCAACCAATTTGTTGCCTTCTCTTCTGATATGTTTGAAGGTGAATGCTTTGTTGGTGGTAAGCCATTGTTCGATGAGCTCTGATCTTGCTACCAATCTCCAACTGCCGACTACTTTGCATGCTTGGGTCCCCTACAGAATCTGATTAACCATGCTAATGAGAATTTGAGAGTCACCTTCAATTACTAGTGGGAAGAAGCTGTGTTGTTGAGCTAAAATAAGCCCTTGCCATAGCCCTTCTAGCTCTGCAGAGTTGTTCGTGTCCCATCCTATTGAGCCTAGGAAGATTAGAAGAGGTTTGCCTTTGTGATCCTTGAATGCTCCTCCATAGCCTGCTTTGCCTGGGTTACCTTTGGAGGTGCCATCGAAGTTTAATTGGATCATATTATGTGGCGGAGGAATCCATTTGTTTGGTATAGTGTGGTGTAAAGAGGATTTACTTTGTTTTGCCTGTACCTGGTTCATCTGAATATTCCAATTTGTCCATATATTCTGCTCTTGAGGAAGGGAAGGAAAATCCTCTTCAGTCCAAGTTTGAAGCATTAATGTTTCTTGAAGGTTTTTGCAAAGGCTATTCCATAGGACTTCTAATGGTGTAGATTGATCTTTAAAGATGCAACGATTTCTTTCTTTCCATATAGTCCACATAAGAAGCCCTGGGATGATTTTCCATAAAGAGTTTAACAGTTTGCTCTTGTACGGTTTGATTGCCCAACTACGAATGGTGTTGGTAATATCCTCTTTAATTCTTCCTTCTTTTTGGCATCTGAAGCTTGTTTTTTCCCAAAGTCTGTTTTCTAAATGGCATGAGTTCATGAGATGCAAAATTGTTTCTTCCTGTTGTTTACTATTGGGGCATATGGAGGGCCCATGGAAGCTCCTTTTCCTTAGATTGTCCCAAGTAAATATTTTGTTTTGACATAACAACCAGAGGAAAGTTGAAACTTTTGGCCATATGTTTGGGGACCATATTTTGTCCCATAGAGGATCTTTGACTGTTTGTTGGCCGAGTATTAGATTGTAAGCCTGTTGAGTGGTGAAAGTTCCTTGTGCCTTGTAACCCCATCGTATTATATCCTTCTTGTTAGAAAAACGTATTTTCCTATTGATGAGCTCTGTCTCCAGCTTCTTGTGAATAGATTTTGTTCCTTGTCGAATGATGTTCTTCGTGCTTATCCACTGTCTGTATCCCTGCGTGATATTAGGCATCCAATGCTGGCTAACTTTATCCATCTGATGCTCTTCCAATTCCTGTATTTGGTAAGGTCTAATCAGTTCACTTAGCTTGGGTCTCTGCTGCCATGTGTCATCCCAAAAGCGTGCAATGTTGCCATCCCTTATTTCCCATAAACTATGCTGTTGGATTAGAGCTTTGTGCTGACTAGCCGAATTCTAAATTAAGGAACCTTTTCCCACTTTTGTGAGGCGAATTAACTCATCTGTCAGTCAGTTGTTTGCATATTTGGCATTCCAGATGATTGCCCATGGTGTGTGTGGAGCAGAAATCCACTTCCACCATAAACATGCTCCCATAACTACATTGCTATGCTGAGGATCACGAAGACCAGTGCCCCCTGAAATTTTTGGATGGCAAACCGTAGCCCATTTGACCAGTGCCCATTTTCTGTTTTGTCCTAATGATCCCCATAAAAATTTCCTCTGAATATTTTTGATTTTCTTAAGCACCCATTTTGGGGCTGCTAAGACAGAGAATAGATAAAGAGGCATGGATTGCAAGACGACTTTGACTAATACTAGATGACTGGCCATATTGAGGGCTCTATAAGTCCAGGAGGAAAGGTGATCTTCCATTTTCTCAAGGAGCAATTTCCAGGTGGAGTGCTTTAGAGCAGAGTCGGTCATGGGTGCACCCAGATAATTAGAGGGGAGAGAGGCAACTAAGAATCCAAAAATGCGTGCTATAGAAGATTGAGTGATGGAAGGGGTATGAAAGAAGAAAATTTGGGATTTTGCATTGTTAATGCTGGCACCAAAGGCTTCAGAGAACTCAATCAAAAGGGATTTTAATTTACGAGCTTCTAGAACCGAGGGATGGCCAAACAACATGTGATTGTCCACAAATTGTTGGTATGTGAAAGGAAGGGTGTTGAGGAAAGAAAGTCCTCTGAGCTGCTGGGATTGAAGATCTTTTTTGATACTTCGTCCAAGCCCTTCCACGATTAAAACAAACAAAAAGGGGGAAAGAGGATCTCCTTATCGTATAACTCTAGAGGGGTGAAAGGGGGTGGACGGTATGCCATTAATAAGAATGGAGAAAAAAGTGGAGGATATAAGACTCATAACCCACCTAACCCAAGGTGGGGAGAATCCAAAGGCTATCAACATCTCTTGAATGTAAGTCCAACTTAATTTATCGAAAGATTTTGAAAGGTCAATTTTAAGGAGCATACCTGCTTTTTTGAGCTACTTCAGGGAGTGTATGATCTCATGGGTGAGAATGATGCCATCTGTGATTTTCCATCCTTCCACATATCCTGATTGCTCTAGCAAGATGAGCAAAGGTAGCAACGGCTTTAGGCGAGAGGCAATAGCTTTAGATATGATTTTGTAAATAACATTACAGAGAGTGATAGGCCTGAATTTGTCCGGAGTTAAAGATTGCGCTTCTTTGGGGATGAGGGCAATAAAAGTCGCGTTCAGTGATGGAAGCATCCATCGTGAAGTCCGAGATTCTTCAACATCCTGCCAGACCTCCTCTTTTATGAGATCCCATAAATTATGAAAGAAATTTGAAGTAAAACCATCTGGACCAGGTGCCTTTCCTCCTTTGAGCTGTCGCATAGCATACTCGACTTCCTGTAGAGTTATCGGACGAAGAAGGAGCTGATTATGTTCTTCCGTAATAATTTTCGGAATGTTCTGTATAATCTTCTCTATAGCTGGCTGCCGATTGACTTGTGGTTCTTGATGCATTTGTTTGAAATAAGTAAGAAGTTCTTGCTCTATGTCCTCATGTTTTTCCAAGCATGCTCCTTGCTGATTCTGCATATGATTGATATTGTTATGCATTCTTCTTTGTATGGTGGTTCGATGGAAAAATTTTGTATTTCTCTCTCCCTCCTTAAGCCATCTAACTCTAGATTTTTGCTTCCAAAGTGTTTCCTCTTGTTTTTCTCTTTCTGTTATTTGTATCTGAAGGAGCTTTTCCTTCTCTGAGAGGGTTTTAGTTCTTCCCTCCGTGATGATAGTCTGTTGGATTTTGTTCATTTCCTGAGCTAGAGCATTCTGAGCTTGGAAGATATTGCCAAAGGTCAGTTGATTCCATTGCTTGATGTTCTTTTTGAGATGTTTGAGTTTTTGTTGAAATCGACACATTTTTGAACCTTTCGATGGACTGAAGCTTTTCCAAGCCGTGTGTATCAGGTTGTTGAAGTTTGGATGCATTAACCAGAAAGCTTCAAATTGAAAAGGTCTCCGAGTGGTGTTCCCAGCCTTTGCCATTGGAGCGAAATCTGCTAATGATTTGAGCTAGTAAGAGGTAAGATCGAGGCAGAAAGATCTCCTCCAAGATGAATGGCATTGTCTGAAAGCAGAAATCTATCTAGTCGGGAGGCGATTTGATGAGTTCTAGTTCTTCTATTATTCCATGTGTAGATACCATTATTGAATGGCATATCTATGAGCCAGTTATTTTGGATGAAGTTCTTTAGATGGATACTTTCACTATCCAGTTTGTTCCTGCCTCCTTTTTTTTCTTCCAGTTTAGTAATCATATTGAAGTCTCCTCCTGTAATCCAGAGTGGATGAATTCTAGTGGAGTTGATCAGAGTTAATGTATTTAGAATGTCACTTTTATTCACAGCCTCGTGGGGGAAGTAGACATGGTGAGGTGACCATGCACATTTGTTCCTATTATATGAAACGTGGCCTGAATGAAATGATGATTTGCATGGATATAAGTTAGAGTGATAACTCTTTCATCCCAGGCTATTGCGAGTCCTCCTGAAGCTCCTAAGGCATCCACTGCTACTGCTTTATTGCCTGGCCAAGCTTTGGTGAGAGTTTGGTCCAGTGTGGTAGAGTTACATTTTGTTTCTTGCATGAAGAAGATTTTGGGTTTCTCCTCTTGAATCATGTTTTTTATCATTCTATATTTCCCTGGGCTATTTAGCCCTCTTATATTCCAAGATGTGAGCTTCATATTTCATTAATGGGTAGGGGACTGTAATACTTTGTAAGCTTAGAATATCTTCCTGATTCCACCAACATTTCCCCAATACACATGGTTCTTTGGAGGTCAATCTTTCTCCCGCACTTTTTATTGTCTTTTAGAATGTTTTTTCCATCCCATTGACTTCCAGGTTGGATACCTAGAGATTGTTACTGGTGCGCTCTGGATAGGATGACTTCCAAACTTTCCAACTGTCTTTCTGGGATCTTGTCAAATTCTTTTTTCCTACAAGCTTGTTCTAGTCCCATTATGTCCAGATATCCTATGTCTATACTTTCAGGCTCTTCTTCCATATGCTTGGCCTCATTGCTTTCCGCTGTGAAGTCCGTTGCTACGGTAGTCTCTTGTTGCAAAATGCCTATGTCCATGCCATGAGGTTTCCAAATAGGTTTCAGACTGGGTGTGGAGGTGGTTAAATCAATGGGTTGTGAGGGCTTCTGAGATTGCCCCGAGCCCAAGGGGTTTATCTTAGAGGTTGCCTTGGGAGGCTCCTCAGAGAGTAAGGGGGACTTAGATGCTTTTGGATCAGGTTGAGCTAAGCTATCAAAGCTGTTACTGGTGGACGGTATTGAGGTGTTGGCAGAAGGCTTTTTAGGGTTTGATGCAGGTTTTTTGTGGTTCTTTTTGCGATTATTTACCTTGGTGAAACCGTCCGAATTAGGTTTTTTTAAGGAGGAATGAGTTGGGGGTTTCATATTTAACGGGCAATCACGAAAGAGATGGCCAAGGGAATGACATTTTCTACATCTGAATGGCACATGTTCATAATCTATTGACTGAATCCACTCAAAATCATCATGATATAAACTTACCGCATCCGGAAGAGCTTTGCTTAGATGCATATAGACACAAATGCGGGCATAGGAAGTGTATCTTCTGAGTTTTGTCTTCTCTGCGATCTTAATGAACTCCCCCAGTCCATTTCCAATATCTGTAAGTGATTCTTCATCCCAATATTCCAGAGGAAGGGAATAAAGACGGATCCAAACTGGTGCCCAGCTTAGATCCTCTTTGTCCAGGTTGAATCGCTCAATCCAATCTCTCAGGTAAAGACCAACAACATTGAAGAAGTAAGGACCTCCATCGATGATCCTATTTCGCTCTTCATGCAGTTGAAGACTGCCACGAAAAAACCCTTTGGTCCCAGCTGCAAGGTGATGTGCCCTTTTGGTTTCCATTTGGCTGCGATCCAACCGTGCAGGGCTTTCCCAGTGGGCCAGAAGGTGATAAATTTTCCTATTAAAATGTGATCCTTCATGTACTGGATTTGGGTATTGATTCTTTGACTTGGTAGTTCAATCTTAGGTCTTTCTGCTGCGACAGGTTTGCAGGTTGTCGAGGTTGGTTTGGGGGCTTCATCCCTTCCTGTGTTATCTGTTTGTGCTTTATGAGTCGTTTCCGCTTCTTCCTGTGGCTTCTTCCCATCATTTCCCGTGTGCATCTGAGTTTTGTCATGATCATTGGGGGGAAGCTTCGTGTCCTCCCCCTGAAGGTATTCCATGATGGGTACTCTAGTCAATGTTGTATATTATTTCCAGTATTGCTGAGGAATAGTTGCAGGATTGTTGTTGTCTGAGCAGGTCTGCCGTCGCAGAGTTTGTCAGAAACCCTAAATCACCATTGTCGCAGAGCCGATCATGACTATAGAAATTTAATATAATTATTAGACATTTGGTCACCCAATTAATGAGAAATATATATATATTCCTTGCTTATGGGAAAAATATTATTGAATTTAGTGTTCTCAGAAATTTCATTTCCACTTGCAGGATCTAACATGTTCTGGGGTTTGTTGAGAACTCAAGAATTAAATAGAAAAAGGGATAATGAAATTTTGCATGAATATGAATAATCCATTTGTGATCAAAGTGTCAAAACACAAAATTTTGAGTAGAATAAAATGATAATTTTGTGTGGAGCGATTGTGGATGCTGTATGCAATTTTTTTTTTTTTTTTTTAAACTTCAAATTGCCTGCAATGACAACCTCCCTGTTATAGTACAATTCCATATATGAAGATGAGGAAAAGCCTAAGACAATCCACCAGATATTAGAGGCTTAAAAACAATTTTTGATTGGTGTTGCCCAACACTCAAGTTTAAAATTTCTGGTCAAGTCATGTCAAATCATGACATTAGTGCATCAATTAAACCTGCTATCATAAGTATATTATTGGATGGAGATATTCCTCCACCAAGAAACAATTTATGCAAGTATAATGGAAGATTCAGAGAGGAATTATAGTTGATAAAGAAAGATGAAGATCAATAAAAATATGAAGAGAAGAGAAGAGACTCCATCACTAAAGTAGACAAATGAAGAGCAATGAGAAGAAAACTCCACTATAGAAGAAGATGATGGAGAAAAGTGCAAGCAAGATGCAAAAGAAGATGAAAAGAGATGATGTAAGTTGACACAAAGGAACTCTTCTTTTTGGAAGGAATGAAGTGCAAATTTTTTTTGAATTCATTGCAAAATGTCTAGAATGTCAGCAAGTGAAAGTTGACCATTGTCACCCAATGGGTCTCCTGCGACCTCTCAACATTCCTATGACCAAATGGGAGGTGATTTATATGGGTTTTATTATCGGGATACCCCCTTACACCACAAAGCCATAATACCTTTCTGGTTCTGGTAAGTAAAATTATGAAAATTGCCCATTTTGTTCATGTAAGAGATACTTATGAAGTTGTTGAAGTAACCCGAATATTTATAAATGAAATCATTAGATTTCATGGAGTTCCTAAGAAAATCATATCAGATAAACATTCATGATTTCCTTTAAGATTCTAGACCTGTATGCATTCACCCTTAGGAATTCAAATAAATTTAAGTACAACTTATCATGCTGAGATTGATGGACAAACAGAAAGGGTGAACTAATTACTAAAAGATATGTTGAAAATGTGTGTTATGGACCAACAAACAAACTGGGGAAAAGTACTCACCCTTAGTCAAAGTTGCGGACAATAACTATTACCATAGTTCAATTAGAATACCCCATTTGAAGCATGTGTGACAAATCTTGTAGAACATCGTTAAGTTGGGACAAGTTAGAAGATCGAGTGATAGTAGGGCCATAATTAATACAAGAAATGGAGGAACAGGTAAAACAAATTAGACAACGATTAAAAGAAGCACATGATAGACAAAAGAGTTATGCTGATGATCACAAAACTGATAGGAAGTATGAGGTAGGGGATCAGGTTTTCATCCGCATCAAATTGAATAAAAAGTACTATTCGATTCAGAAAAGGGACAGAGTTATCACCCCGATTTATTGGACCATTTAAACTCATGGAAAGAGTTGAACCTGTCGCCTACCATCTTGCACTGCCACCTCACTTGCATAAAGTTCATAATGTATTTCATGTATCTATGTTAAGGCATTACATAGTTGACCAATCTCATAACCTTCAATGGAAGGAACTGCAGGTATCAAACGAAGGAATCATATCGATTGAACCATTACGTATACTAGAACGTAGGGTTCGACAGCTCAGGAATCATCTGGTAGACCAAGTTAAGGTCTAGATGGACAAGTATAGTCCTGGACCAACTACTTGGGAAGATACGGAGATCATATGTCAAAATTACCCCAACTTGTGTCAATTTTGAAGAACTTTAAACCATGTTTTTTATATATTTACTTTACTTTAAATCAAAAACTCAGAACCATTTTAGAATGACCATATATAAACATGAACTTTTATGACATGATATCTGTTTAATTCCGCTAGTACATGGATACCAAGACGGAATATATTATTGATCTTTCTCAATTATAGTTATTAGGGTAAAGATTAAATATTTGAGTAATTTTGCTTCGGATGAGAATTAAGATATTATAATTTTGTTTCATTTATGCATGTCAATATGATTGATGAGATAGAAATCAAAGGACAATTACATTTTAATATAAAAGAATGACATGAGTAGAATATGGCAAAGTATGTTATAACGTAGTTAACATGTATGAATTATACGTAAGCTATTTGTTTTGAATCTATTTGATGCACACTTTTATAAATTAATGGACCAGTGATTGACTTGCAGATAATATCATTACCAAGATGACCACGTGATGACAGAAACTTCAGAACAATTAAGACTCAAAGAGATTCCATGATAGGGTATTAACCCTGATTGTACTGGGAGGGGTGGAGGTGTTGCCCACCATTTATCCTTCGAACCCTGGAGTCATGGGAGGACTGTGCGAGTCACGCTCCCCTAGACGTGTGATGATGACTGCTGGATGCCTACGAGGGATCAGGTTGGTATAGCCGACACTGCCATCCTTGGAGTTTATGAATGCTTATGTCAGTATAACTGACACCATGGCATACTCCAGTAAAGGACGGATAGGATGGGAGCGGAAGAGATTAGGAAGGATAGGATGATTTTGTGATAGCCTGGGGAACCTGATGAAGTAAAACATGATCATTAAAGTTATAAACCTAAAAGTATTCAAAACACCAATTTTATAGTGCCCTCACATTAAGTAAGAATTTAACCTCAATACACAATCTGAACAAGAATGTACTAATCTCTATTATAAGTATTGATATACGATAAAAACTCTAACTTCGGGACGAAGTTTACTGAAGGAGGGGTGTATGTAATGACCCATCATTAATATAAAGAGCACAAGAATATTATCATGCATACAATACATGCATATGATAGCTACATATGCATGTATCGCATGCACCGCACTAGTAACTATATTCTAAATTAACTAAAATATTAAATATCCTGACACTCCTTCAAATAGAAAAGTCGCATTCACCCATCAACACACATATTACTTAATGCATTATGATTAATGAGCAATTACCAATGATATTAAGTTAAAAAGTATAAAGTAGAAGGGTTATACAAGAAATAGATGTAAAAATTAAGTGAATTCTTAAAAAAAGGTCATATAATTATCTATCCCAGAATTTTAATAAAGTATATTAATAAATTATTAAAAGGATAAATTAAACGAAAATAAAGTTCCCATGTATGAACTTAGGACATTTTAATTAAACAAATAAAATCTTTAATCAGAACAAAAACACACATGTCAATATATCTTTAAAAGAAAGATAAGACTCACGTTACATTGAGGAGGTGTTGCTGAGAAAGGAAGCGGTGGGCTCACTGGTGGAGAGAGCGACAACCACCAAGGAACAGTACATAAGGAGAGGCTGAATTTGAAGATGAGGGAGGAGAAACAGGAGGAAAATTTGTACACAGAGTTTATCATCAGGAACAATTGAGCCTTGCTTGTTCTGAAGTTTCTGGGCATGGGGGAATAACTTGCATCAATTGAGAAGCATACTGGACTGAGTATCTAGGCTGTACTCGGTTTGGCTGGGTGGTTTCAGTCTTTTGGTAAAGGGAGCGAACTGGAGAAGTTCTGAAGCATCTTCATCCACAACAGACCAGGTAAGTACTTCTCATCGAATCAATTAATTAGATATACAAAGTTTTGTATAAATTTAGAACAGGTTCATAAGGTTTCATACTCTGTTCAGGATAGATGGCTCTTAAAAACTCCTTTACAATCTTTACAGATTCAGTCATGGATTTTTAAATTAGTTCGGACTCTACACAAAGATCATATGTCAAAGTTACGCCCCGCGGAAATTGATGTAGCAATTTGCCCAAATGAGGCCCACAGTTTTGGCGCTTCATCTCCTAGGGTTAGGTTTCTTGATGTTTAAGGTTTTCCATTGCTTCTCAATAATAAATAGTACTTGGAGCCTCATTGTAACATAGTTCAGAGGCATGTAGGCGCCACATCTCTTCCTTGATATAAACTACCATCACCCGAGCTAGTCTTATTTCCATTCTGTTTGTAAGCATATTTCAGTATTTGATATTAATGAAATGAAGTGTTATTTCTGTTGCATCTATGTATTTCTGTAATTTGTTGCGTTCTTATTTAAATTTGGATCAAGGTTGCCAAGGATTTTCTTGGATTTTAACTAGGATTTTTTGCATATAGATGCCAACAAAGTTGGTTTTCATATTTATGCTTATTTTTTCTTTCTTTCTTTTGTTTTTCATTTTTTATTATTTTTTTGTTCATTTCATATCATCTAACTCGTTCGATTGTGTTAATCTTTGTTTTTGAGCCTAAGATAGATCAAGCCCCAACTTTTTTGTTGTTAAAAAAGTATCCACTTGGAATTCAATTGGAAGCAAAACTCACTTCCGATAAACAAACTCATAAGGAATATGTCCAGTAGTGTTTCTCCATGTGGTACAGTATGCCCAAAGTGCCTCCAGAAGACTTTCTATCCAATCTCTCCTGTGCAAGTGTACATTCTTGGTTAGGATTGTTTCAAGTACCTTGTTGGTAGATTTCACTTTCCCATTGGCTTGTGGATGATATGGAGTGGATTTCATACGTTTGATCTGATATTGATCCATAATTTTCTGCACCAACTTGGATGTGAATTGAGAACCTTTATCTGTCACAATTTCCCTTGGGACACTAAAATAAGTGAAAATATCCTAAAAAAGAAATGTGACTATAACATTTTCAATAGCAAAAGGAAATTTCTTAGCTTCTACCATTTTATAGCATAATCCATACAAACAAGAATATACCTCTTTTGTTTAGATGGAGAGTTTATTGGACCAAGAAAATCTAGATACCATTTTTCAAAAAGTTCCACAAGTACCTAAGATTGTAAAGGCATTTCATCTTATTGAATGGACTTTCCCATTCTTTGGCAATTATCACATCTTTTAACATACTCCTTGACATCTCTAAAAAGAGAGGGCAAGTAGTACCTTAAAAGATGTATCTTGTATGCAGTTCTCTTATCAACAATGTGTCATCCACATGGTTCATCATGACAAGATTTTAATATATTTGGTACTTGATCCTCTCAAACACATCTTTGGATAATCAAATCAGGTCTGGTTCGATACAATTCTCCCTCTATCCATGAGTAGGGTGCAGTGGTCTTGATAAACATTTGTCTTTCTTTGGCTGATAATTGTGGGGGAACTTTCCTGTAGCCTAATAATTAGTAGTATTTACAAACCTAAGTGTTTTAGTAGACATTGAAAAGATATATTCGTCCGGAAAATTATCCTTTATAGGGGTATCAATATTATCATTATGCATCCTAAAAATGAAATCAACGACTATGTTTTCTTTTCCTGACCTATCTAGAATGGTAATATTGAATTCCTGTAATAATAACAACCATCTAGGAATCGTGCCATTAGTAATTGGTTTTCCAATTAAATATCTAATAGAAAAATCATATGTATGAATGAAAGTTTCATAAGTAGTCATATAATGTCGAAATTTATTAATGGCATGAACAACAACTAAAAACTCATTTTCCATTACTGTGTAATTTAACTCTGTAGGAGCCAAATTTTTATTTGTGTAATAAATAACATAAGGAGTAAAGTCTTTTTGTCCCAACACAACTCCTAGGGTTGTATCTGAAGCATCAGTTGAGATATGAAAAGGGAGAGACCAATTAGGCCCTCCTAAGATTGATGCTTCAATAATTTTATGCTGCAATGATTTAAATGCTTTATGGCAGTTAGAATTCCAAACAAAATTACAATCTTTTGTAATAACTTTAAAGAGTGGAGAAGCTATTTTTGTGAAGTTTTCTATGAATCTTCTATAATATCTTTTAAAACCAAGAAAAATTCTAACATCTCTTTGACAAGTAGGAACTGAAGTTTTAGAAATTACATCTACCTTAGATGCATTCACCTTGATTCGATCACTTGAAATATGGTGACCTAAAACAATTCCCTCATTAAACATCATAAAACATTTTTCACAACTTAATGAAAGACAATCTAATGACAACTTTTTCTAATTTTTCAAGAGCTTCTTCAAAAGTATTTCCATAGACCTCCTGATCGAGATGTAGGCCGACATTTGGGACAACCTGGTCATATTAATGATAGGTACCTATGGAATTAGTATTGCCACCCCCACATGCTCAAGGCAATGGGTGCGACGACCCTTGGCATGAGTGCATGAGAGGGTGGTGGGAAAGGTGGTGGGTGCCTCCTTCCTTCTCCTATTGTGTCATATTTGTACATCCTTCAATCCTATCCCAAGTTGTTCTTAAGGGGGGAATTGTAGGATATTCCGACACAAAGGGAATAGTTAAGTATAATTTGGTCTAGTGTAGAGTTAGGTAAAGTGTGTTTCTTTACTATATAGTTTTGCAACTTACAGTCTGACGGTCAGGATATGTAGTGATCTGACGGTTCATTCTCTCCTCGGTATTACCAACACTTGATCCATGGCTTAACACCCGATTGGTCCATGATATCTATTTAAAGAGCATGGAGGGTCATTTGTAGGGTAACCATTCATGAGAGAAGCTTATGTAAATTTTTCATTCTTTTATTAATAAATTGCTTGAAGTGGTTGTGTTGGATTAGGCTGTGGATTGTTTCCCTCTTTGAGGGTTTTAACCACGTCAACAATACTGGTGTATTGATCTGTGATTTGTTTATGAGCGATGTCCTTTGGTGTTCTGTTTAAGGAACTTACTCTGTAAATTCATACATGGTATCTGAGCTATTTGAGGGCCGCATCCGTTGGTGATTCAAATTTGAAGCCGGTAGAACTGCATCCGACTGCCGTTTCCTAGATCTACTGTTTCTGACTACTTTCGGGCCAAGAGGACTGCTCTATTGTGTTAGGAGCATCTATTCCAGTGAGGAACCCCTATTGTTTCATGCGAAAAGGTTTCTGGTAGCCCTAGCTACGTCATTTTTAAGATCTGGAGGTATATAATGTTTATTTGCAGTTTCTAGTTATTTTCTCTTTGTTTATTTCGGTTTATTTAGCTCTTTGTTTTTTTATTACCTGATCTATACCTTTCATTCTACACATGCTCTTTGCCTCACGACTCTGTGAAATCTGGGCAAATCAGAAACAGAGAGGAAGGATTTTTCTCATGCATATGCTCTTTTCCACCGCGCCTTAGTGTGATCTCGGAAAATCAGAAACATCAAGGAAAATATATAGTTTCCGGCTAAAGCTAACTTCAAGCCGAAAGGTTTGTTTTTTTTTGTATGTCCGTGTTGGGTTTTGTGTTTTATGTTTTGTAAGAAAAAAAGAGCTTCCTCAAGTAAGCACGTAGCCCAAAGCTTCAGTGACCAAAAAAAAAAAAAAACCCTTCCTGTTTTCCAAAAATTACTAACCTTTTAATCTAGCTCACTTGGTCCAAAGCTACTTTATGAGAATAGAGGTTTTGAGTTAAAGTCCTTCTTGGTCCAAAGATATTTATTAGATTAAGTTTGGAAAGGGGGCTGATTTTTTTTTAATATAGCATTATCATTCAGTTTCGCACATTCCCGCACTTCGTCAGCATCTTCAACAAATTTTCTTCAAAAAGCCATAGCTTCTTCATCCAAAAGCAGTTTTCAGAGCCGTTTTTTTTGAATTAGCCTAATTTTTCAAGATCTTTCCATTGGAACACTTACTTTCAACATCTATAGCTTCAGTTTCTATTAAAATAGAATGTCCATGCCAAGTTATTCTTGACAGCACCAACTACTTCCAATGGTGGTCCTACATTGTGGATTTACTTAGAAGTAAAGGTCTTTACAGAATAGCCTCAGGCCAAGAAACCAAACCGAAAGATGAAGATAAGGCAGGAAAATGGGAAATAGGAAAGATCAAGCACGTGGGTTGATAGGGATGTTTATTTCTCCAAACCTTAGATTCCATATCACAGAACTTGATACTCCTGATGAAGCAATGAAACAAATCACTAAATTTTTTGGAATTAAAAATGACCTTAGAGCCCATCAACTCGAAAATGAGTTGCTTACATTGGACCCCAATAATTTTTCTCCCATTGAAGATTTTCTGTCCAAGTTCAAGACCGTTAGACTTCTCTTGGAAGGTGTTAAGGTTAAGAAAGAAGATAGTAACCTTATCTATTCCATTCTTACTAAGTTGGGACCAACCTACTCTGTGTTTGTTTCCACCTTCCATTCTAAAGAGAAGCCTTCATTTCTCAAGGACAAACCTACAAGTTCCCTTCCTTTGATTCTTTTTGTGATTTTTTAATAAGAGAACAAGAAAAACTCTTACATCTTGGTCTTCTTAATCTTGAAAACTCTTCTAAGAAAGCGTTAGCCGCCCAGCAACAACCAAATTCAAAGAATCCTAAGAAGTCGTATCCTAAAAGGAATGGTCCTAAACCAAACAAGGGTCCTAAGCAATTTCAGCCTCAAAATGAAAAATCATTTCACCAGAATGATAAGGCAAATAAAAACAAAGGGAAGAAGACTGATAGACATTGCCACTTTTGTAATCGAGATGGCCACTTAGAATCTAAATGCTTTAAGAAGATGGAAGCCTTGGAAGCAGCAATGAAGAAGCATAACATCCATTTGGAGCACTCTTCAACTTCAACTTCATCTTCAGGAATGGCACTTTCTGCATGTGGTTGTCAAGCATCTCGGTCTGACTATGCACTAAATGTATCTTCTTCCTCTCATTCTCATGAGTGGCTCATTGATTCTGGAGCTTCTTATCACATGGCCAAAAATAAAGCCATGTTTTCTTCTTTAAATGATTGTAACACCAAAAATATATATGTTGGTGATGATAGATCTCTTAGTGTTGTAGGGACTGGAACTGTTCATATAGACAATGGTCAATTTAATGATGTATTATGTGTTCCAACCTTATCCTGCAACCTTCTATCTGTATATCAGATAACTCATTCAGGTGAAGGTAAAATCGTTGAATTTTCACCTTACGATGTTGTAATTAAGGACCTAAGAGATCCTAGACAGATTTTAGCTACTGGCATTTTTGATGATTCTACAAGGTTGTATAAGTTTAACAACTTTGGGTCATCAAATCTTCCCTAGATATTTGTTGCTCATAATGATGAAGTGAGCAATCTTTGGCATGAGCGATTTGGTCACTTAAACTATCGCTCCCTTCAAAATCTATGTAAAGAAAATATGGTGACAGTTCTTCCAATGGTATGTTGCAGAGATGGTGTTTGTTCCAGATGTGTACTCGGAAAACATCATTGAGATAGTTTTGAAAAACGTGCCTCTTGGCACACCTTAGCCCCTTTACAGCTTGTGCATAGTGATTTATGTAGTCCACTTCCAGTTGTTTCATTCTCTGGCTACAAATATTTCTTAACTTTCATTGATGATTTCTCCAGACGCACTTGGGTATACTTCTTAAAACTCAAGAGTGAAGTATTTAACATGTTTTTGGCCTTTGTTGAAAAACAATCTGGACATCAAATTCTTAAGCTAAGATCTGATAATGGTGGAGAATATGTTAACAACAAATTCATCAACTTTTGAACTGAGAATGGAATTCAAATGCAACATACTATTCCATATACTCCACAACAAAATGGTGTAGCTGAAAGGAAGAATCACACCTTAAAGGAAATGACTAATTGTATGCTTCAATTTAAAGGACTTAGTCTTAATTTTTGGGTAGAAGCAATTAACTGTGCAAATTATGTAATAAATCGCACTCCTACTATGGTTTTAAAGAATATCACTCCAGAAGAAGCATGGAGCTCAGTTAAACCAGATGTAAGTCACTTTCGTTTTTTTGGAAGTGAAGCATGGGCCCATATTCCAGATGAGAAACATAAATCTTTAAAACCTAAGAGTGAAAAATGTATTTTTGTTGGATATTTTGAAGATGTCAAAGGATATAGACTTATTCCACTTAAGTCAAAAAATGTTATCATTAGAAGAGATGTAAAGTTTGCTGAAAATATATTGGCCTACGAGCCTAGTTCGGCGGATGTGCCACCTCTCTCTATCTCTTCTACTTTTGAAACTATTTCTTCTTCAGATGATGAAAGCGAGGATGACAATCCTCCCCCACCTTCTTAGGATCCTTCTTCAGCTCCTCAGCTTCCAAAATGGGTTCGTGCTACTCGGGATCAGGCACTCTTGCCGGTGATCCTACAAATCAGTGACGTACACATTCTCAGTTCAATAGAGCCTCTTCTTTACTGGTTCAAGCTTCAACGAATTATGATCCTGACACCTTTGCAGAAGCTTCAGTCTATCCAGATTGGGACGTATCTATGAATGAAGAATATCGTTCATTATTGGAAAATGATACATGGGATCTTGTTCCTCTACCAAAGGGACAAAAACTTTTTAGATGCAAATGGGTTTACAGAACCAAGTATGGACCAGATGGGAAAGTTGATAAACATAAAGCTCGTCTTGTTTCTAAGGGTTTTTCACAAGTTGAAGGCATTGACTATACTGAAACCTTCTCCCCTGTTTCCAAAATGAACTCTATCCACCTTGTTCTTTCCTTTGCTGCCTCTTTCAAATGGGAAGTCCACCAGATGGATGTTAAATCTGCCTTCTTGCATGGGGACTTGCCTGAAGAAATATATATGGAACAACCTACTGGCTTTATACAAACAAACTCCAGCCTTGTATGTCGGCTTAAGAAATCCCTTTATGGTTTCAAGCAAGCTCCTTGGGCTTGGTATGCCAAAATGGATAGCTTTCTTTTAGAATTTGGCTTTTCTAGGTGTCATTCTGACAATACTGTCTACACCAAGAAAGTGGGCAAGTCTCTTATCATTCTTGTTCTTTATGTTGATGATCTTATTCTTACTGGTAGTGATCCCAACCTTATCAACCATGTGAAGTCCAGCCTTAAAAAGAAGTTTGAAATGATAGACTTAGGACACTTGCGTTATTTTCTTGGTCTTCAAGTCTTTCAATCCAAGGAGGGTATTTCCCTTTTCCAGTCCAAGTATTCTTGTGATCTTCTTTGTCATTTTCACATGGAAGATTGTAAGCCAGCTCCTTCTCCCTTTCAGTCTGGAGTCAAACTTTCAGTCTCTTGTACTTCTCCTGAAGTTGATGCTACCTTATACGTCAACTTGTTGGAAAACTTTTGTATTTGACCCATACTCGTCCTGCCCTTTCCTTTGTTGTTGGCCTTGTTGCTCGGTTTATGCAAAACCCACATGAAAGTCATTAGAAAGCAGCTAAAAGAATACTTCATTATGTTCGAGGTACAATCTAGTTTGGGATTCATTACAGTGCAGAAGCATCTCCTCTATTGGTTGGTTTCACTGATTCTGATTGGGCTGGTGATCTTGATGATTGGAAATCTACTGTAGGTTATGTGTTCACTCTTGGTGTAGGACCTATTACATGGAATTGCAAGAAACAAAGTGCCATTTCTCTTTCTTCAGCAGAAGCAGACTGTTGTAGAAGCTAGTAAGGAAGCCCTGTGGCTTCGTCAGATCCTATCAGAGTTTTTCTTTCAACAGCAGCATCCGACTACACTTTGGTGTGATAATCAAAGTGCCATTCAACTATGCAAAGATCCAGTCCAACATCAGCGTAGTAAACACATTGAACTGCACATGCACTTCATTAGAAAGCTCATTCACGACCATGTTCTTGAAGTGCAATAATGTTCAACAGATGATCAAGTTGCAGACATCTTTACAAAGGCTCTCACAGAGGCAAAGTTTACTAAACTTCGATTTATGGTTGGAGTTCATGAAGTTGTCACTAAGGGGGGATAGGCTCTAATGCCTCCTTCCTTCTCCTATTCTGTCGTATTTGTACATCCTTCAATCCTATCCCAAGTTGTTCCTAAGGGGGGATGTCAGGATATTCTGACACATAGGAAATAGTTAAGTATAACTTGGTCTAGTGTAGAGTTAGGTAAAGTGTGTTTCTTTACTATGTACTTTTGTAACTTACAATCCGATGGTCACGATATGTAGTGATCCGACGATTCATTCTCTCCTCGGTATTACCGACACTTGATCCACGGCTTAGCACCCGATTGGTCCATGATCTCTATTTAAAGAGCATGGAGGGTCATTTGTAGGTTAACTATTCATGAGAGAAGATTATATAAAATTTCATTCTTTCATTAATAAATTGCCTGAAGTGGCCGCGTTGGCTCAGGCCGTGGACTGTTTCCCTCTTTGAGGGTTTTAGCCACGTCAAAATATTGGTGTATTGATCTGTGATCTATTTGTAAGCGGTGTCCTTTGGTGTTATGTCTGAAGAACTTACCCTATAAATTCCTACACATTGGTATATTTCCATGTGACAAAGGATGCATGGAAGAAGCTTGAGCCGACAGCTGATTTGGGGATACTTGTGGGGTACACTGATACACCCCACAACTATCGGGTGAAATTTCCTACCAGTTAAAGGACAGTGGTTCATAGAGATCTCAAGTTTGATGAGCGGAAGGCCATGCGAGTTTCCCTTGAGAGGGAGCTCCAATTATAGGTTGTGGAGGAGATGTTGGTTCCTAAGGAGGAGGAGCCTCAGACTAATGTGGAGCAGCCACATGTAGAAGTTCCAAGAGTGGAGACATCCACTCAAGCAGAGTCTTCCAAAGATGGACAGAAGCACACAAGAGAAGCTGACAGATTGTTGTCGGATGTGAGAGAGAATGTGGGAGAACCATCTTCTCAGCGCATACAGAGGTCACCTGAGAGGTACACTGGATACATGGCCCTTGTTGGGGAATGTGTTGAGACCGAGCCATCTTCCTTTGAGGAATCAGTGCAGTAGCTGATTTGGGTTGATGCTATGGTGGAGGATTATGACTCCATAGTTCATAACAATATTTGGGATGTGGTTTCGAGACTGGAGAATAATTCAATTGTGAGTTCCCGTTGGCTTTACAAGTTAAAGCAAGTTGCTGATGGCCGTGTGGAGAAGCATAAGGCAAGATTTATTGCCCATGGATTTTCACAGGTTGAGGGGATTGACTATGATGAGACTTTTTCTCATGTCGCAAGGTACTCATCTATCAGATCTATGTTGGCACTATCAGCACAAATGGATTGGAAGATCCACCAGATGGATGTGAAGACTACATTCCTCAATGGCCAGATTGAGGAAGAGATATGCATAGAGTAGCCGAAGGTTTTTAGACCTTCGATCATAAGTCGCATGTGTGATAACTCAAGAGAGCTTTATACGGGCTGAAGCAAGAACCTCGTGCTTGGTACGCTAGGATAGACAACTACTTCACCGAGTTGGGCTTCACGAAGAGTGAAGCGGATGCGAACCTGTACCACATCATGGTGAAAGGTAAGTAGTTGATCATTGTACTTTATGTTGATGATCTCATATTGACAGGTGATGATTAGTTGATCATGTCTTGCAAGGAGGACCTTGCAAGAGAATTCGAGATGAAAGACATGGGTATCATGCATTACTTCCTTGGTATGGAAGTGTGGCAGAAGGATGGGGAGTTGTTTGTGTCTTAGGGCAAGTATGCCAATGAGATACTCCAGAGATTCCACATGGAGAAGTGCAAGCCCATGTAGACTCCTCTAGCAGGTAACAAGAGGAAGGAGGATGCTACTTCAGGAGAAGTAGTAAAGGCTACTATGTATAGGGAACTTGTGGGTTCACTGATGTACTTAGTGAATACATGACCAGATTTGTGCTATGCTGTGAACTAGACGAGTCAAGCTATGGTTCAGCCTACCAAAATGTTTTGGAAGGCAGAAAAGAATGTCTTGAGATACCTCAGAGGCACATCTCAGTATGGATTATGGTACAAACAGACAAAGGGAGTGAAGCTACTTCACTGATGCAGATTGGGCGGGGAGTCCATCAGATCAGAAGAGCACATCAAGAGGGATTTTCAACCTTGGTTTGGTGGTAGTTTCTTGGTACAGCAAGAAACAAAGGTCGGTTGCACTCAGCATGGTAGAGGCCGAATACATGGCTACAAGTCAGGCAGCATGTGAGGCCACCTGGATGTGGAAAATTTTAGTTGGTCTGTTTGATCAGAGGATGGATCCAAATGTGATCTATTGTGATAATCAGAGTTGTATCAAATTCTCTGAGAATCCAATATTTCATGATAGGTCCAAGCACATCGATATCCAATATCATCATCTCAGAGACTATGTAGCAAGGAGGACCATGTTGTTGCAGTATACTTCAACCGGGAAGCAAGATGCTGACATTTTGACAAAGGCATTGCCAAACTGTAAGTTCAAGTTCCATAGAGACAGGATCGGGGTGACAGATAATCCCTTTCTTGTTGAGAGGGAGTGTTGAAATGTGGTAACAAGAATATTCCAATTTTAATTTGTCCTTGAATTAAAATTGAGAATTTAAAATTCGAATTTAGTCTCACCAGTAATTCTTGAAAAATAATTAATTAATTCATCTTGAGTTAATTAGTTGGAGAAATTCAAGTTAGAAGTCTTTCTGAAGTCACGCAACAGTTATCCCTTAATTAAGGAGATAAGATTGAGTTTTATTTTAGTTGTAATTAGTTATCTTAGTTTACTGAGTTAAGTCCAGTTAAATTAGTTCCAAATTGTTTGAGGAACTAATTGTGAGTTTGGTCAGTTAATGCATGCATGCATCCAACTAGTGTACTCTAGATAACTGAAGATTTTCTCATCAGTAACTCATGCATGTCTATTATGAGAAAGACACAGTTGAGATTAAAGATAGGGACAATGTACTATCAGTTGCATGTGTTTTCCTATAAACAAAACTAGCACTGCAAAAGGAATTCATTCCTTGAGGATTGTGCAGTTTTAGAGGGTGTGAGATCAGTGTGAGTGATCAGTGTTACACTTGGTAACAGTAGGACCACCCAGGAGAAACAACGCAAGGAAATAGGAGCTTGGAGGGTAGAGGAGAAGGCCTATGAGCAGTCTATTTTGTCTGTGAGCATCTGTGAGGGATTGTATTAAGAGCTGGCTAGCTGTGAGAGCTAAGGCTTTGTGTAATCCTGATATATTTCCACTTGTATGATAATACAGATAGTGGGGTTTTTAGCTGAGGATTTTCCATGAGTATTCTTCTGTGTTTCATTTGCATTGATTCTTCTTCTAGTTATATGTGTTCAACTTGATCTTGCTCAAATCTTTTAAGCTTCCACAAAATTGATTGTAGAAGTAGATTAAAGTATTTTTCTTTAGTTATATTTCATTATCAGGTTAATCTACAGTCAAAATTTCTACACATGCAACTCGATACCTGCAAGTAATCCCGTTGTAGCCACTTGATCCAACTCTTCATTGTTTGATCTTTGCTTCCCTTTGTTTCCTTGTCCTTCCTTTTCCTTCCTTTCTCCAATGCTAGAGTGCTCCAAGAGTTCTCTAAGCATGTAGGAATATGAGAGAAAGATAATAGAGAGAGCTCTAAAACTGAACTGACAAAAGCTTGACTGACAAAAGATAAACTAACCAAAGCTGTGAACTGATCCTCATAAGCCTTTTTATCAATGAGGCCTCTATTTTCCTTCAATTTTCTCCTCACATGAAACTTGTGACCTTTCACCTTCATTTTCTCTAATTTTCCATTATTTCATAAATAAAATGCCAATTAATGCCTCTTTTCCTTTTCAAATCCTTTTCCAATTTCCCCTTAAGCCATAATAAACCAAATGAGCACCCAATAGGATGTCTTCCCCAACATTAAGCTTGGAAATGTGTCCCATGACCTTGGTCTTATTTTGCCTTTATTACATGAAATTTTAACTTGGGGCTATTACAAACCCCTCCCCCTTAGGGGAACACTATCCTCGGTGTTCTATGACACCTACAAGTAGCAAGACTGTTGAAAAGAAAAGCATATTTCCCATGGAGCTTTATAACTTAGTTTGATGTAGCATTTACAATATTAACCTACTAAAAAGAAAACCAACATGCCAAACATAAAAACATGAAACCTATACCACTTATTGGAGCTTTATAACACAAATCATTGAGGTATTTACAATAAAAACCATACATAAATATGTACATATAAAAAAACTTAGTTTCCTTCACCGGAAAATAATGAAGGATACATAGCCCGCATCTGATCGTACATCTCCCATGTACCTTCATCGGGCCCAAAGCGCTTCCGCTGCACTTTAACTCGCTCAATTTCTCAATTTCATAGCATGAGCATCTTTCGCTACAATATGCATTGAGGTTCCAGCTGAAATTCATCTTTTGGCCCCATGTGCAGTACATCCCAATCAATAACATGATCGACATCCTTTACATATCTTTTAAGCAGTGAAACATGCAAAACACCATGGAATTTCACTATCACAAGTAGTGCAAGTATGTAGGCCACTGATCCAATCCTCTCAAGGATCTCAAAAGGCCTGTAAATACCAAGGTTCCAACTTCTCACATGACCCAATCCTCAAGGAGCTATTCTTGGGCTTGATGCTCAACTACACATGTTCCCCAACCTGAAACTCCCTAAATTCCCTGTACTGATATGCATAAATATTTTGTCTATCCTATGATGCCTTTAGATTCTTCATGATAACGTGCATTTCTTGTTCCATTTCTGCCAACATGTCTGGTCCAATACATTTTTCACCGGATCACTCCAACTGATGGGAGAATTACAACTCCACCCATAGAGTGCCTCAAATGGACTCATCCTTAGTGACTCCTGATACCCATTGTTGTAAGCAAACTCAACAAGTGGAAGGTACTCTTCCCACTTTGGTTGCTGATGCATATCATACATTATCAACATTTCCTCTGAAATCCTATTGACCCTCTCTCTCTATCCATATTTCCGTGGATGATAAGTTGTACAGAAGGCCAACTCTATATCCAAACCTACAAATAATTCCTTCGAAAACCTAGAAGTGAACTTAACATCTATGTCTGATATAATCTTCTTTGGAATACCATGCAACCTCTTGGCTTAGTGGGTCCTGACCCAATTTCAGAGTTAGTTTTGCCAAACAAATCCCTACACTACTAGCCCTTTCAGCAAAAATCCACGGAGTGTGGACTGATGTCTCACCCGAAGCAGTATGGGGGAAAGCTAGAACCAAGTTTCTGGACCCAAAGATTAGTGTAATGTCATTTTATGCCCTAAACCCCCCTTCATGAATATCGATAAGCCCTTAGGTATTATCGATATAGGTACCCTTAATCAGCTCAGATACCTCTGCAAATGTTCACAACTATGTTTCACAGACCCTAAATAGGTGAATCAACCTTACGCTCCTCTGTGATTACTCATAATCTGTGTTTTACCCAAATCAGTCTAAGCGTTGGGAACTTTAACATGCAATAAGATATGATTTGTGTAAACAGTTAATATTAAGTGCATTCATATAACAACTTCAATTATGTAAAGTCATGCATCAATACAGTATTACTTCATAACCCATCATTCATTACAACATAAAAGCTTATTCATTCATAACAAAAGTAAAAGGATAAAACACGAGAAATTTTGGAATAATCTCTTTATTAATACTTCAGTTCTCCTTACAGACTCAAGACTTCCCTGCGCACTCAGTTGCAGGTTTTCACGCACTCAGTTACAGACTCTACGTTAGGCCTCTGTGCACATAGTTGTAGAGCCTCTCTTCTACTCTAAGACTTCTTCACTTTTCTTCCTACTGACCCATTACATTCATCTTCATCATTGATCATTATCATCCCTTAGACTCTGTAAGACTCTCTTAGTTATATAATCCCATGGTCCACGGACCATGGGTAGATCTATAAAATCCAACACAACTTACATAAAATAAGGGTAAAACCATTTATGACACTTTACTATCTACACACTCCGCGATCACAACTTGCAGAGACTTTACATTCTATACAACAAAACTTGGGCTTTTTGGCCCAAAACTGGCCCTAAGGGACCTTATCCCAACAAGCCCCCAACACAAATATTGTGACTCACCCTTGAGTCAATCTGCTGGCATGGAGATATTACTACGGAGACCTCCCAGCTCCACTTGTGCCACTGCTACCTCAGCCGCACTCTACGTGGCTTCCTGTTTGATCTCCTCCAACAGTTGCTCTATTGCTGGTCCCATATTGTCTTCCCTAATTTTCTGCTATGTTCTCTGTAGGCTTGCCAACTTCTCCTCAATGTTGGTAGAGATAACATAGGCCTCATCCAACCAAGGCCCCAATCTAGCCTTGAGAACCTCCTCTTTCCTCTACGCTACTTCCACCCGTTCAAGCAACTGTTTTTCCTCATGCATCTTGGCCAATCGTTGTGCTATAGCAATGGTGTGTGTCGTCACTCTCACTTCATCATACAATTGTTGCAATTCACAGGCCTCTGTGTTTAACCTCTGTAGGTTAGGATCTTCCTGTATATCTGTGACTACCTCCATGGATTTCTTGAAGAGCATGGTGTAATCCACCACCGCAGCATCCATTGTTGCAACTCCATCCTTCATAGTGGCTGCACGCTGTTCTCTGACCTCTGGTGGCATTGAAGGTTGCGACTTCAACTCTAACTCTGTGATTTTTAGTTTCAATTCAAAATGAAACTTCGCCACTTCTATATTTGTGGTGCACACCTGCAACCAACTTCCTAATCTTCACCTCCAATGGTGTTTCATCAAGGATATGTAGTTCAGGGATTGTTCTACATGCCTCGGCTACCATGGGTGCAAGCTGGTCATTCTGCACCTGAAATTTCTTCTGGACCTCCAGCGCTGCTGATTTTTCAATGAACATTTGTTCATTGCTAACTTTGTACTCACTGATTCGGCTTAGCGTGCACTGCTCTCGGGCCTTAATCTCTACTATCACACCTGCTTGCAGTGTGTGAAGAAATTTGTTGGGGAGTGCGGCCAAGTTAAGGCCAATATTCTTCAAAGAGATGACAATAGCCTTGTCAACACTCGCCTCCATGCTCAAGGCTCCATCAGGCAACGCAACTTCCCAGAAATCCAATGACTGAATCATCTTTGCTACTTGAGTGGTCCCCGGTACCAAACTGGTTGATGTCACGCTGCTCTGTCCTCCACCTGCCTGTATTCTCGTTGTCTGGATTTGTAGCTTGCGAAGACCCATTTGGATGATGTTCAATGCTTGCTTTTGCTACTGCTCAAACTGCTACAACAATTCTACTATTGTATACCGCACCTTGTCTCCAATTTCATCCAAGTCACCATCCGTCAAAGTAACCAAATCTAGCGACGACTTGGTGGCTTTCGTCTTCTATTGAGTCCTTCCTTTTCTTGTTCCCTATAATTCTTTACTTGGAAGTGAGTTCTTTCCTGCTGATCACCGTCACCCTACTCTGAAGTGAGTTCTTCCTCCTCTATTTGGGGTGAAGGAGACTTTTGACTTCTTTCAGAGTCGCTCTCTTCCTACTCTGCCTATTCCTTCGCGGTGTGCTCTGCTTCTACTCGGGCCTTTTCCTCAGCCTCTTTCTTTCTCTTCTCAACCAACTGCTGAACCTTTTGCTTCGGTGCTTCCTTTTTCTTCTTCTTCATGGCTATGGCTAGGTCAGAAGGAGAATGCCACTCTTTTGGCCAACTCTTGATGACATCTTCAATAGCGTCATCCATAGCAAGGTATGGTAGGTCGAACCATTTCTGCTCGAGGTCCTTTCACTCCTGGATGTAGACATGGTGGAAGTCCGATTTGAACTCTGCGTAACCCGAAAGTTTCTCAAACATGACTTTTGGTTGATGGCCATGTGAATACTCACCTCCATCAAAACCCAAAAGAATTTTCTCTCTATGACCCATGCAACATCTTTGGTGGCCCAGAGAGACACAAACTTGACGGCTTCCAGTAAATCCTTCTCCACTGGAGGAAATTGGCTGTCCTCTGGCAAATCCCACGTGATGAGCACTATCGAGAGAAACAACCATGAATAGTGGAATGTCTTACAGTCATTTTGTGCCTCTCTGTAGTTCAGAAGGAACTCACTACACAGGTAGCACGCCTAGTTGAACTGTATTCCCTCCACGCACTTTGCTGCCAACGAAACCATTGGTGTTGGAACCTTGTCAGTGCGACACTTTCTCATAACCTTGTCAGCCAAAATTTGTTTGGAAATATTTATCATAGGGTCAGTCATGGAAGTAATTGAGTATTTGTGTGACTTATTCACAAGTTTAAACTTGTCCTTCATCTTCTGAATGAGGTTGCACTCGCTCGTCTTTCCGCCAAATGCCTTGGCCGGACTCAGTCATGAATGTGGAAATAGCGTGATCCGATGGATCAGCATATCGGTGATGGGAATCGGTGCATTTAACAACAAGCACCCGTCATGCATTAGGCACAATAACTGCTTAATGAAAATCAGGTTTATATTTGAGCGATGATAGTGCAGAACCCATAATAGGTTCAGAAACCCTAACTTGTTGACTTTGTGAATCCATTCCATAGGCTCCAACGTGGTGACACTAGACTCTTTGTAGAATATCCTCGGCATGAAGGTGTCGGTAGCCAGGTGAGGGAACCACTCATGGTATGCCAAATCCCAATCTTCTAGCTTTAAGTGTGGAATCCACGCTAATCGCAGACTTTCAAAGGTGATGTTCTCCAACAACAAGGGTGTATTGAGGAGGAATTGTCTTGCATTTGGGTCCTTCAGGACCTTCCCTTTTCCCTTGCACGAAGGGATATACTTCGGTAACTTAGATATAGAGTCCACCCCCTCAATGTCTATATCTTCTGCGCCCTCCTTAGCCTCCAGATCTACCACTTTCCCCTTCTCTTTCGTCCTCAAATTTTCTTTCCTTTGAGCCTGTGTAGCAGCATGCTTCCTCAGTGACTTGTGCAACGACACTGGCTTCTTCTTTTATCTTTCTTTGGTTTAGGGACTTCTCTCACCAGCATAGGCTTTAGCCTAGGTGACCTCAGCACCATAGGCATTGCAGCTGCAACCTCCATACTCATCACATCTAGAGCAGCTCCCTCAGAGGTGATAGCTCCCCTAGTACTAGAGATCTCTGCTGGTGCAGACATTATGTTGTGGATGAACTGCTGGGTGTCTACAGGTAGCTTCTCAAATACAAAAGTATCAACCAAATTTGTGTAAAACTGAGGATTCATAAACACTCAACAACTCAACACAGAATTTCTAGGAATGCAAAGTGTTTTTCGTTGGACATCCACATGTAATTTATAGGCGAATTCGAATTCAAATTCAACTATTCCCCCCAAAATCCATCCATAAATGCTAGATTGGCGACAAATTTCCAAAGATTTCACTCTTAAATTTAGCCTTAAATGTCACCCCCCCTCTCCTCTTAACCCCTCCTCACTGTCAAATCATGAATAGTGATGGTAATGGTCACTTTCTAGTTGTGCTGCGCAGTCCATCCTTCTATAGTGTAGCTTCATTCACGCTCCTTCTGGTACTGTGAGACCCTCTTGTTTAACACAGAGCCCCTACGCGAAGCTCTACACATTGGGCAGTGCAGTTTATAGTCCCATGCCTCCTTGAAGCTTCCTAAAACGCTAAGACTATGCTACCATCATGTAGTCATTGGGCCAAATCCCCGGTGTATGGCTTCAATCGACTTTCATTTACCTTTCCCAGAAATGGATCTCCATTCAATTTCACAAACTAAACTGCTACAACATTGGTAATCTCTTTCATAACATATGGCCCTAGCCAATGCATCTGAAATTTTCTTGGAAACTTATCAAACTTATTGTCATATAATAAAACTAAATCATTTACCTTGAAGGTGCACAGTTTGATGTGTCGATCGTGCCATGCATTTTCGCGTTCCTTCTGATCTTGTTGATGGAATCCTGCCAAAAATCTGTCTTCCTCGAGCTCTTTTATCTATGTGAGCTGCTATTATAAGGCTCTGTAATCTTCCATTCCTGTGAACGATGCTATGCATAGACTAGGCACAATGTACTCCATAGGCATCACAACCTCTACGCCATAGACCAACCTAAAAGGTGTCTAGCCAGTGAGCTTCTTATAAGTAGTCCTGTAAGCCCATAATACTATCGGTACTCACACATCCCAATCATTCCTCTGTGCATTGAAAACCTTTGTCAATGCACCCTCCAATATTTTATTAAATGCTTCAAGCATCCCATTGGCTTGAGGATGATATGGCGTACTCTTCTGATGATAAACTTGGAATTCTACACGTTGATCCTTTCCTTACGGAAATACGTACCGCGATCACTTACCAAAATCTTCGAGAAACCGAACCTAGTCAACACATATTCAAATAAGAAATTCATTGTTATTTCCCCTGTGTAGTCCTTCACAAGTTGTGCCTCCACCCATGTGGTCAAATACTCGATCGTGGTGATGATATACCACGCACTCGTCTTCTTTCCCGAAGGCTGAATTGGTCCTACAAAATTGATTTCCCATTTCTCAAATGGCTGCAATGATACCTACGGATTCAAAGGTAGCTCATCTCTACGCGACGGCCTGCTGGTTCTCTGACATGCATTGCACACCCTACAATATGCTTTGGAATCCTTATGCAATGTTGGCCACCATAACCCAATGCGTAAAATCTTCTATGTTGTTGCTTTTCCTACATAATGGCCTCTTGCATCTCCTCTATGAGCTTCAGCTAGGACATTGTTTCGTTCAAAATCAGGCACATAACGTCACAGTATCTCGTCTAATCCCATTTTATACAAATGGCCTGCTATAACAGAAAATTATGCCACACGCACCACCAATTCCTTCTTTTGTTGACTAATGTACCCTTCTGGAGTCGTTCCTGTAGTCAAGAAGTGGATAATGTCTACAAAATGATTGTTGGCTACATGCACCGCAAAGAGTTGCGTGTTAGGAAAGGTAGGATCCTCTCCCATTTCAATGCATGACATATGATCTAGCCCTACATTCAATCGTCTTGGCTTCACAATTGCCTTGAAATCATACTCCTAAAACAACAGCAACCATCTGCATATCCCCCCCCCCCCCCCAGCACAAGCTTGTTGACTAGGTATTTTAATGCAGAATGGTCTGTGTACATCTTAAAGTGTCCACCTAGTAGGTGATGTCTGAACTTCTTGAGCGCATACACCATAGCCAACTCTTCACACTCTATTGTTGAATAGTTCTTTTCAGTCTTAGACAACTTCTTGCTTGCAAATGCTATAGGGTGATCCATTTATGCTTCACCGACCTACGTCAGCATTGCTCCCATCGCAATACATGATGCATCCACATGCACATGAAATTCCTTCTTCCAATCTGGGAAGACTAGGATCAGCGCGATGACCATTTTCTCCTTCAATACATCCAAAATCTGCTAACATTGATCATCCCAACAGAATGTATCGTCCTTCTTTAACAGCTTTTCCATCAGCGCGTAATCTGGGCATAACTCTTGATGAACTTCTGATAGTATCCAATATGACCCAGTGTCCAAATTAATTATAACTGTGATCTTAGTAGGGTCCACCATTAATACTTGATTTCATACCACATGACCCAACAATATTATGAAAGGGATGCAAAATAAGCATTTCTTCAAGTTTAGCATGATCTAATACCTTCGGGATGTATCCAACATGAAGCACAAACTAGCTACATGACACTTTACCAGTCCAAACACTGTCCAATCATCAAAATATACCTCCAAATTTTTTTGAATGAACTCTTTGAATGCCGCGATGGCTACGCGCAAGAATATCGTCAGCACATTTTTAAGCCCAAAAGGTATTACCATATACTGAAAGCATCCCCACTTAGTTTTGAAGGTCATCTTACTCCTATCTTCTGGTGTGATCTTTATCTGATGGTATCCAGAGAACCCATTAGTGAACGAATATGCTTCCTGCCCGCCAACATTATCCAATACTTCATTTGTGAATGGAGTTGGAAAAGATCATGAACACAGGCATCGTTGAGCTTCCTAAGATCTACACAAATCCTGATTTCATCCTTTTGCTTCTTTTCTTAAACTACCATTGGACTCACCCAATCATATTCGTCCACTAGTTCAATAATATCTGGTGCAAACATCTTGTCCAACTCCAGACAGACATTTTCCTTGTATTTTGGATTAAGACGATATGGCCTCTACTTAACAAGTTTCGCATCCAGTTTTAAAGTTATTTTCATCACTCCCAAATCGCTGATGATGCCTTTCAAGTCATAAAACTTCATGGGAAACAAATCCTGATATTCGCAGAGCAACTCAGCGACCTTATCCACTATAGCATCATCCCAGTAGTTCGCTATCTTTGCAAACTTTGGTTTCGCCTATGTGCCAATGTTCACCTGTAATGTAGTTACCGATCAAATGGGAACTATTACCTCAAAATGGGTACTCGAGCCCAAAAATCCCAAAAAAACATGAAAAAACAACCAAAAAATAAAAAGTGTTGATTCTGCATCACCAATTTTTTTTAGAGTAAATTTTCAATATTTTTTAAAAATAATAGTAAAAAATAATAAATCCATTTTGTTTGGTGCAAAAAAACACCTTGAAATCGAAAAGTGTTGATGGTGGAATAATTTTTTTTTTT
>APFE030372290.1:0-62411 GCA_000404065.3 Pinus taeda
AGGACCATGTGCATCTGATGGAGAGGAGGCCGGAGTGAAATAACTTTTGAGAGTCACATCACCCTTTTTCATTCTTCCCTTTCCCTTATCTTGAACAGAACCAAAAGAGGGAGGAACATATCGGAAAGGATTGGATGCATCGGTTTGAGGGATAGAGGAAGAACCCTCAAAATCATAATGGGGGTTGGCAGCCATCATTTTTTGTATCTCCCTCTTCCTCCCAATTTCAGCCTGTATGTCTTTTTGCCTAGCCTTATCTTTTTTAAATTTCTCAATGCTGGCCAACAAATTCTTCCTAATCTCCCCAATTTCTGGTGAGGTACATGGGGTAATTTGGCCTCTAATCCCTGCCAAGTGTTGCTTTAGCCTATTAATGCCCCCTGGACCTTCCTTAATTTTCCTATGGCAAAATTTGCATTGCATTTGACTATCAACCATTTCAACATATGCCCAAGCAGGATATCTTGCTTTAGGTGCCATTTTTTGAATAGGAAATGAAAGCAAACAATCTGAAAATGAAAAAAAAAAACCTTGATTCAATGTTCATTTATTTGACAAAAAACACTCTCTAAGCTTTCTAGATATGCACCTCAAATTTACAAGCAAACACAGATTTTATATGAGGTGAAAAAATACCTCCAGCACAAACTGCTCTCAGCTGCATCCAAGAAATCAGCTTCTCAGTGCCTGCTCCAAATGGCTGCCCAAGAAGCTCCTCACTCTAGCTACAATGCTCCTCCAAGACTCCTCACTGCTGCTCCAAAACAAGCTCAAGAACTGCTCACTAACTCTCAAAGAAGACTCTCACTCAAATGCATAAGATTGCTGTGAGAGAATGAGATCACTTGGGTGTGTTAAATAGGGTTTGGGAGGGGGATATGGACCCCAAAATACAATTTGCAAATTCATATAATAGTTTGGACTCCAAACTAACCACCAAAAAAATTTAAAATCCATTTAAAAGTTGTTTAATCGCTGAGTTAACGTCCCGCTGGCCGTTTCTTGTGACTCGGCCGAGTCATAATGGAAACAGTCTGTTTCGGTCGAGTCATGGCTGACTCGGCCGTCCGAACCGTTTCATCAACCGTTTCATTGTGGAGGCTAATGACCCGGATCAACCCGGCCGAGTCAATGTTGACTCGACAGTTTTTTAAAACAGTGATCTAAAGGTTAGAGCCTCTAGGCTCTGCACAATCCCGGCACCAGCAAAATCCGCACCTCCTGGCCACAGGCATCAATCCTTCCTGACTGAGAAAGATGATCGTGCACTACGTAGGTCAGGTCTGCTCCTCTCTGACATTGCATTGATCCTCCTCCCGGCTCGAACTGATGACGCAGGCACTACGTCACCCCTTCCTTGTTGATTTCCGCTAGGAACAGCTTCTGTCACTCAAGACAGTTGTTTCTGTTGTTGTTGCTCTGCTCGGCTGATGCCCTCGTTTATTCTGTGATCTGCAACCTCCCTCTGATACCATGTTCGAATTTCTAAGTTTATCCATCAGAAACTCTTCCTGTACTATCTAATTTATTTCTTCCTACTTGTTCATTTACTTAACAAGTAATTTACCACGTAAATACTGAAAATAAATACAAGTACAGTATCAACACATACAGATCATCAACTAAAAGAAACAAGAACACAAGTGACAGTTATTTTTGGACTAATGTCCCCTGAAAAACCCAATGCGGGAAAATCTGTGCAGCTATCAAAGGGTCTATTATTAAGTAGTTTCATAATACAATCTAGGTGCCAGAAATGGCTCACCCAAAAAAGAATGCCCTCGACAGTAGTACCTCTCAGTCGGAGACAAATACCAGCTCCAATCTACCCCATGAAATCTCCTAGCATCAGCTTCTAGGGTCTGCATCAACCTCTCTTGCCCAGCATCAGCCTCTCAGGGCTCTGCGTCAGCGTCTGGAGCCTCTGTGTCTCCCATGCTGGCCCTCCTCAGGCTCTACGCAGCAGCTCCTGGATGCCTCTACATGGCCTCTGGCTCGCTCTGCGTCAACCCTCTCCCGGCTTCTGCAATGATCCTCCCAGTACTAACTCTGCCTCTCTACTATTGTATTCACTGCTCCCCTCAACTGCAACTCTGATCACTCCTTCGATTTCCCCAACAAGCCCTCCCCTAGAAAATCAAATTCTTGATCAACTCAATGTGTTCTCCAACTGCCCCTCAAGCCTCTTTTATACTTTTCTTGTTGACAATTCAACGGCCGAGATTAAGTCCCTAATCGATGGCTAAGATTAGATCTGGCTTGATCCATGACTTTTGGACCATTCTAACTCAGTTTTATATTAATTTACATTAATATTTTATTTTCCCTAAGTTTAGACTTTGGGACTACATTAAAAATATTAATTATTGTAATATCTCCTAAACTGGTTAGATTCTGCCCAAACCATTTCTGGGTCTTGGACATATCATGTGCTTTAGTCTCTCCACCAATTTGCAAAGCTAGAGCACATTCGTTGCTACCCCAAATCAACACAACAGGGGATGAGGGGCAGGATCCGTGAAGTACCCAAACTCTTGGATTATACTTTGCTACGAAAGCCCCAAAGAGAGAGTAGCAGGACTGGCGGATGTTGGTAGATATGGATGCGAATGAAGCGGCAGAGAGTGCTACAGTGCAGTAGTCTTGGGCAGCGCAGACCTATCAAGTTGCAGCAGTGCAAGAGGCACAAAGGAGGTCGCAACAGTGCAGGATGGCACAGAGAGGTTTGTAGCAGTGCGAGAGGCAGGGAATTGTTCTAGCAGCATAGAGGCAGTAGAGGGGGCACGTGATAGCGGCTAAGAGAGCTTCAGAATCGGGAGTATTTCTAGCCTGACAGGGATGCAGTAGCTGGGTGGATCAATTACATACTTCTCAGTAATTGAGTTGCAGTGTAGTAGCAGTTGGCAGTAGCATGATGCAACATGATGAGAGGGGGTTGCAGTGCAGATGCAGTGTTGGGAGAAAGGACCAGCAGCAACACGGATGCAAAGGGAGTTGTCGTACGGATGCAGCAGTGGCACTGGCAGGGCCATGGGCAGTAGTATAGGTTGCAGCAATGCAGAGGATGTTGGGCAGGGAGGCCTAGCATCAACACAGGTATCGGTGCCGTATAATCAGAGTAATGCTCAATGTGGAGTATTACTAGAGCAGAGTCCTCACTAAAACTGAGCGTTGATTTGGGCTAGCATCAGAGGTGCTCTAGCCATGAAAATTGGTGGAGGTTAAAGCACATGAGATCTCCAAGACCCAGAAATGGTTTGGGCAGATTCTTCTTGGTTTAAGAGATATTAAAATAATTAATATTTTTAATGGAGTTCCTAAGTCTAAATTTAGGAAAAATAAAATATTAATGGGTATTAATATAAAACTGGGTTAGAAGGTTCTAAAAGATATGGATCAAGCCAAATCTAATCTTAGTCGTTGATTAGAGATGTAATCTCGGCCGTTGAAGGACCAACGGGAAAAGCATAAGAGGAGGCATGACGGTCAATTGGACTCTAGAGAACACACCAGAGTGATCAGTGATTCAATTTTCTAGAGCCAGGTTTGCTAAGAAAAGTCGAATCAGTGATTAGTTTGCAGCGAGGGGTAGTGAGTACTAGATAGAGAGGCAGAGATAGTGCCGAGAGACCAACGCAAAAGCAGAGAAAGACAGACGCTGAGCCAGAGGGAACACGCAGAACCCAGCAGAGACAGCGCAATGACAGAAGGGCTTGTGTCATCCACGCAAAGGGCAGCAGGAGTGACATAAAGGGTCGTAGAGGCTGCACAGTGTGTAAGAGGTCTGACGCAGAGGGTTTCGGGCTAACGTTGCAGCCAGGTGGGCTAACGTTGAGCTTCAAAGTTTGCTGGAGAGGGTTTCGTGGGGCAGATTTTCTAAATATCTGCTTTCGAATAGAGAGATATATCATATTACTGCCGGATTATTTTCTCTGTCAGGTGAGCAAGTTTGGCACCCAGTTGTACTCAAGGATAGACTACATAATAAAATAAACCCTCAAAATTGCTACACCGGTTTTCCTACATTGGGTTTTTCCAGGGACAAGTTGTCCAAAAATAACGGTGTCACTTGTGTGTTTGTTATTTCTTTCAGTTGTTGATATGTAGATGGTTGAGACTGTATTGTGTTTATTTCGATGTTTATATGTTTAAATAACTTGTTCGTAATTAACAAGTAGGAAAAATAAACCAGAGAATACAGATAAAATTTCTAATGGTTAGACTTAGAAATTTCAACAAATATGTCCTCATATGAAAAATGAGTTGGTTGACGAAGTTGAAGGAACTTTGATTGGAAGTTTCAAGAACTTTGATTGGAAGTTTCAGGGAGGAAGTGTGTGATGGAGAAGGCAATCAACATCCAAGGACTAGAAGATTTGACTATGATATCTCCATGGGAAAGATATGGAGATCCTGATCAAGTTTAAAAAAGAAAGAGACCATTGACGTTGTATATCTTTTTGTCGATGTGTCAATATATGTGCAAGATGTTGATGCAAACAAGGAGATGTCATGATAAAAGACCATCACAAAGGTGTTTTTGATTTAATGCTCATTTTATGTTCTTGAAAAATATCGGGATGGGCTAATGCAAGGCTACCAAAGGAAGAGTTGTAGATGTCATCTACAACTGACACTCATGTGGTAGGATGAAAGATCCTGAAGGAAACATGATGTCAAGAAGGTAGCAAGGTATGAATGAAACGCAAAATATGGACTAATGGATCACTTTCCAATGAAAGAAAGAATGACATGACTTACATGTTTCATGAATGAAAGTGATGGATGGTCGATGCCCTACAAAGTCCCAAAAAGATGAAGACTCCTAAATAAAGAAAAAGAAGTTCATGACATTGATAAGAGGAGCTCTTAAAGCAGTTGGTTGTCCCATGATCTTCACCTAAAGAGCTGTTGGAAGCAAGCCCCTGGTCAAGTGGGAGCATGGTCAAGTTCGTGATTAAGAGGGAGTTTGGGTACATTCCTTTTATAGGAATGGGTACATTCGTTCACTGGAATGGGCATATCCTTCCCTAATTGAGAGGGAGGGATAGACACATCAATCTTGTCTTCACCTGGGAAGATAGAATGTAGGATTGGGCAAGCATTCGATATTCAATACTCTTTGAGGATGTGGTAGGAAATCCAAGATAAGAGTAGTCGTAGAGGACCAATATTCTTCGAGGACTGGGAATCCAAGATAAGAATAGTCCTGGTGGAACATACTCTGAGAGAACCAGGTGGAGTATTGTTGATTTGGGGTAGCATTGGATGTGCTCTAGCCACGAAATTTGGTGGAGAGGTTGAGGCACATGAGATCTCCAATACCTAGAAAAGGTTTGGGCAGATTCTAAACAAATCAAGAGATATTAAAATAATCAATATTTTTAATGGAGTCCCTAAGTCTAAACTTGGGGAAAATAAAATATTAATGTGTATTAATATGAATCTTTGTTAAAGTGGTCCAAAAGACATGGATCAAGCTAGATCTAATTTTAGTAGTTGATTAGGGACTTAATCTCGGCCTTTGAGATGTCAACAGGAAAATTATAAGAGGAGGCTTGAGGGTCACTTGGAGAAAACACAAGAGTGATCAGTCATTCTATTCTCTAGAGCGGGGTTTGCTAAGAGAGATAGAATCAGTGATCGAGAGAACCGCTGAGGGGCATTGAGTACAAAGAAACAGAGAAGGCAGAGATTGTGCTGGGAGAGCAGCACAGCAACTAAGGAGAGTGACTTAGAGCCAGCAAGGACTCACGCAGGGCACCAAAGAGGCCAATGTGTCTAACGCAGAGGCCCAGAAAGCTGATGCAGGACCTCTTGGACTGACGCAACCCAAGAAAGGCTGACGCAATAGCGTGAGATAGAGAGGGGCTGACGCAATCCAAATTGGGCAGACGTTGGGGTTATAGAGCAGTTTTGTGTTGAGGAGCTGCCAAAAGGATTTTCCGGGGTTTCAGCCAAGCGATTTCTCTCAAACTGTGAGGTATAGCTGCTAAGGAAATTCTCTATTGGGTAGGCTAGTTTCGGCACCTAAATTGTACTCTAATATTGCTTAATAAGAAAACCCTCAGATAGTTGCACCGGTTTTCCCGCATTGGGTTTTTCTAGGGACATTGGTCCAAAAATGATGGTGGTGTCATGTGGTGTGTTTGTTCTTGTTTCTTTTAGTTGTTGATCTATAATATGTTGAGCATGCACTCCTGTTTATTTTCAGTATTTACTTTGTAACTAACTTGTTAAAGAAAAATAACAAATAGGTTGGAATAAATCAGAAAAAGTGCATGAAGGGTTTCTAAACTAAGTAAACTCAGAAACTTCAACAGGTATGTTCTGAGAGAGACAATGATGAGTATATCTATAAATCATTGGTCTCGCCAGCATTGTGCTCTGATCTTGTGGAGAGATAAAGTGGTTTGTCAAGGCCTTGCTATGTGACAACGTTGGACGATATGATGCTAAACAGATGGGTTACCAATCTCCCTCTTCTTATGAGAATTCTTCAAATTGAGAATGTCCAAGTACCTTGTATTGATTATGAATACCTCCCTAGTTAGGTGGGAGTGTTGAAATATATAAATAGGTTCGATCTTCATAATGGCATATGTAATCGTGACTTTATGTATTTAATGAAAAGAGAAAAATAAATTTATTATTTGTATTCTTGAGGCATGGGTTTCATGCTCAAGGGAAATTTATTTTTAGGTCAAGCACCCATTGAGTGCTTCTAAGTTTGTCATAAAGTCAATTGAGTCATTGTCATGTATTGAAGACCCATTTGGGCATGTTACATATTGTAAAGAAAAATGTATTGACTCAAAATAGAGTCAAAAGACCCTCCAAGACCTCGTCATGGCACAAAGATCAAGTTGGCCTACACAAAGGGACAAGTCAGCCTCAAGGTAGCAATTTGTACCCCTCACAAGCCTCTAAATAAGAAGGAATTCGACCTCATTTGTACACTCATTCAAGCAAGTTCGATCTCCTCAAGATAGAAGCTAGAAAAGGATGAAGAAGAAGAAGAAGATCAAGATCAAAGTTTTTGGGCCTCACTCTCTCTCTCTTTCATTAGGGTTTCTACAATTTCTAGGCTAGACAAAATTATGAAGCTACAAGGTCGAAGCTGTGAAGCTGCAAGGTCGAAGTTGTGAAGTTGTAAGGTTGAAGTTGTGAAGTTGCAAGGTTGAAGCTGTGAAGTTGCCTCTAGATCGAAGTTGTGAAGCTGCTAGGTCGAAGTTGTGAAGCTGCTAGGTCGAAATTGTTGAAGCTGCTATGTCGAAGTTGCTGAAGTTCTTAGGTCAAATTTGCTTAAATTGTCGTTGGAAGGCCAAAGTTTGTTGTTGGAAGCTATGGAAGGAAAGCTCATCATGAAGGAAGGATGACTTGGTCTTGAACGGTCTTGGTCAAGGGTCATATGTCTTGGAATTCGTCAATTGAAGTTTTATAAGAAGAGAAGGAATCTGGTGGGTTTTGCTCTCAGTTGGAGGGGTTTTGGACCCGGTTGATCCCCTATACCTTGTGTCCTATTGTCTCATTGTTCTTTATGATTTGGTAGTTTTTTTATGATAGAGAACACTAATAATAATAAAGGAAAGAAGAAGTTAATAAAGTAAAGTAAAAATACGTCACAAGCAATTACCAAAGTAAGAGAAATCACCTACACTTGTTGCCCCCTAGATTTTCAACATTAACTAACCAATTGTGAAAAAGATGGAAATAGTGATTCACCCCCCTCAGTATTTCCAAAGGATGGAGAATTTCAAGCCAAAAAAGGACATGATGTCATCACATTTTAGCCCTACGGCTTACACATGTCAACTTATATTGGAAAAGTATGTTGTAAAAGCTAGTGGGTTGGCTTGTAACCCTAATTTACTTTTTGTCCACTCGAAAGCAAACTTGCGTAGGGGTTTCTTAGTTGGAAATTAGGAGACGTAGACCTCATATAAATAAATGGTCACCTCACTCATTCATTCATCGTCACCTGTGGATTATGTCGACCTCTTCTAGAGATTGGGCCTAGCTCTTGTAACTCACTACTCTTGTGGAAATGTGATCTTTGTGGATTTTTTGCTATTGGAGACTAGTCCTTGTTGTGGAGATGTCATTTTAGAATAAAAAAGGATTGTTCATTGACACCTTGTGAATACTTTTCTTATTGAATATCTTTTATTGTTATTGATGTAATGTATCTTGCTAGGGTTTCTATATTCCATGTCTAAATGCTTATCTTTATATGAAATTCTTGGTGAAAATATTGCATGCTTTAATTAAGAATCTCAAACTTCCCTAAAGAACCTAGTAGACAGATTTTCTTTAGACTTTATCCCCATATTGACTGATAGCTAGGGTTTGATAGATAGGATTTTAAAGTGAAAAGTTAGGGTTTTCCCCTTATTCCCTTCCAAGATTCGATATTTCCATGGTAAAATTTCCCTTAGACACCATCTTTCAAGTAGATAAAAGGCATTAGCATCCATATTGATGGTCAAAAATAAAAAACTTCAAAATCTCTTCTTTTTCTTCTCTTCCTAAACTTTTGGGCATTAAGTTTTCAGCCCTAAAATTTCATTCCTTCAAGGCAAGCAGCCAAGGTTAGGGTTTGAGGTTGAATTCAACTAGAACATGAGCATTGAGCTAGTTGGAGGTTGTTCTACCTTGTTGAGCCTTAAAACATCAAAAGCTAGCAATCTGCATGGTTGAAAGTCCCTACCTAGGACTGACATCATCAACCCTAAGCAATTCTAGGGCTAGAAAAACCCTAATTCAATGCCAAGGCTTTAAATTGGGGTCAATTAAAGGTTTGTGGATTCATTTGGTGATTATATCATTAAAACTAACCTTTTCTCTCTCCTAGGCATAGATGTGCTACTTTTGAGTCATACATCAAAAACCCTAAGTTACAAGTCTTTTATAGGTTGCTTCTAAGATACTCCATTCCTTTTCTTGTAGAATTGAGCCTTGTCCTTAGCTTGAGTATCTTAGATGATCCTCTTCAATTGTCACCTTTGAACCCTAGACCAAGAATATCCTTTGGGTGACCTAAAATGGGAAACCTCCCGTGTGGTGAAATTCAAGCAAAGAGCAAGAGGTAAATTGTTGAGGTGACGGTGGCATCCACCTCAGCATTGTGTCTTGATTTGGCTTTTACTCAAGATGAAGCACTTGACTTTATTCAAGCCCTCCTTCTTGCCCAGCTTGGATGTTGACCCCTCACCCTTACCCTTCTTGCCAAAACCCTTTCCTTTGCCTTCTTTGGCCAGGCTGACCAAGGCTAGGTTCTCCTCTTATAAATGCAAATAAACTTTCCATTTCATTAGATTAAGCTCACTTTTTTTTTAATTTATTTTAATAATTAAAGTAATTGCTAAAGTTAAGAGTCAATTAGATAACTTCCACACATCTAGACACTTAAACCTGTGCTTAAGTATTGTTTGAGCTACAAACATCAACATACACACACACACACACATATTTCTCTCAGGTTGCTCCGCTCCCAAGGTCTATTTGGAAATGGTGTTCTCACTACCACTCCACTTCCACACTTCGGCAGCCTAGGTTGAGATTGGCTCTAGGTTTGTAGTTGATGGCAGTATTACACAATACATGTGCAAGGTCAATGGATTCTCTAAAACAAACGAATCAATCATTTATGAGCATTTATGGTGTTTGGCATTGAAATCTGATTGATATCTGCTGATAGGTGTTGTAACAAACTTTATTATGCATTATCCTTACACATATAAGCTTCTAGTGTTTAACATGACTCCATTGCCCAATGGATTAGGCACCGGTCTCCTCAATTCCACCATTTTTACATTATAAAAACTTTAAAAAAATCAACTACAATGGTCTGATTTTCAGATCTGAATTCAAGGACAGGTTAGTGATTTTATCTAATGGATTCTCCCCTTGTTGGAAAAAAGCCAACCTAAGAGTGGTGCTTCTATTTTACCTTAGGTTTGCATCTTTGTGTTGGACTTAAGAATCTTGAAGTGCATATCTAGAAAGAAACAGTCCCATTAAATGCCCATACACAAATCACAAAGAGAATGCCCGTTCTATCTGAGGATTCCCAAGGTCTTGTCTCTATATTGTGCAGGAGATGGCTTGTAAATTTGTAATCACATCTTATCACTTTTCCCAAGCATCATATGTAATTTTGGTCAAATTTGCTCCTCTTATGATCTTTCTTTAAAGCATAACAATGAGTACAAATGTAGATGCTCACTTCTTAAGATGAGAGGAAAGCTAACACAACCATTTTTTACTGAACAGATGAAAACTGCTGCAATTATTCTGTTGATTTCTATGAAGTTATTACATGTCCAACCACACTGATTTTTGTTGCAGATGCAACTATTTCCGATTTGTTTGCTAATAAAACTTAGACAATTGCACAGGCAAAAACTACAGTTGCAATGGCATGTTTTCTCAAACGAATGATAAATGATTGATCATAATGTTTGCTATTTGTTGGTTGCTTGTCATTTTTATAACATCTCACCTTTGACATTAAGATCCATGCATCATGATCAGACTACCATCAAGAGTCCATGTACAAAATTCTAGAGTAGAAGCCCTAGCTATTTTAAGAATGACAAGGATTTCCTCTCTGTATTGTGGAGGATATCCCTTTTGCTTTCCTTTTCTGAATGATATTGTGTATATGCATGTACACATTTTACATCTCTCAGGAGATGTTGCAAGCATTCAACAAGTTGTATATAGCATACCAGCCACCACCACTCCTAATGACCATTTTCAGCCACAGGTGGGCATTGACAATTTATCTAATTTCTTTCCTGAACCCTCCTGTTCTAAAGATGTTCTTGGGAGTGTTTAAATATATTAGAAATGTGCTCATCCTGCAGGGGAGGTTGAAATGGGGCTAAAGGATTTTGTGAAAATTTGCAGTAATTTGGCATATAAGGTCATTCACAAAAAAGTCAGTTATGCATGTAATATTAAAATTGTCACATTAGTATTCTGTAAAATTGAGTGAAATATTCCTGGATGTTCATTCTTTTCTTTTACTAGATTTTGCTGCCAATGTGTGAAAAAGATACCAATCTTATCTACCTTTTAAGTTTTAACATTAGACTGACTACTATACACCATAGAAGCCTAATTTAACCAACATCTAACATCCGTACTTGAAGAAAGCCAAAAATAATATGTTGTTGAAACATCAAAAGGACATGTAGGAATGAAATTTGTAAGAAACGACTTTTAAGAATAAGAAACGACTTTAAGAATGTAAAATAATCTTCAGAACTTTCAAAATAGCCTTCAAAAAGAACACTGATAAAAAGCAATTGGATTTACTTTGCAGAGATACTTACATTCAAGTAAACTGTTACATCAATATTAACAATGTCACCATCCTGTGGAAAATGCAAAAGTTAGAAGATATGGGTAGGCGCTATCACAAACAAAATCAAAGTGTTCTAATTTCAAAAGTAAGAACTAAAACAACTCCAGTTAGATATGAGTTGAGAAATAATAGAAAACCTCCAATGGACGTGAGTCTGGTATGCCATGACAAATGCATTCATTCACTGATGTGCAGACGCTCTTTGGAAATTGACCATAACCAAGTGGTGAGGGATATGCTCCGGCATCAATGATCATCTTGTGAACTGCTTTGTCAATTTCATCTGTAGTTACTCCTGGCTGTAAGGAGTAAAATTGCCATGCAGTAAATTGCCAAAAAATGAACCAATAACTGGCATCTTATTTAGGGTTGAGCCCAGTGAAAGTATACATTTTGGATAAAAGGATAACTTTTCATAACACAGATCTCATACAATAGCTTTTCTGTAGCTATTGTTTTCTTCATCATCAAGCTACATACTTAAAGCAGTTAAAGAAATATGTATTACTATGCAGATCACTATATAAAAAAATGGCATTAAATCTGAGCCAGATGATTTTGTTGAGAAGGATCATAATTTATTAAGCTATGGCTAAGATACTGAGAGAATTTACAAGCTGATTCTTACAACATGCCCTTAAAAGGAAGGAATCTCATTTCAAGGCAACTTGAGACATAATCCCTGTTAAGCCAAGGTTCCAGCACTGCAGAAAGGACAAAGAATTTCAGGGATGATAGATCATAAATACGCACATGCATAAACAGAAGCACATACAGCTTGAGTGGGCCTAATAACTAAGAACATGTTTTCCTCCCAAAAGGTCACAGGTTCAAATCCAGAAGCGGGTACAGTATGTACACCTTCGTAGAATTTAACAGTCAAATGGCCACATGAAGGGAGGTCCCTTGTCCCACAAACAAGGGGGTCTCATACATCAGTTTGGTGTCTAGCTTGGTCATGGCCTTAAAACTAGATTATTGTTATTATTATTATTATTATTATGTATACATATGGAAACAGTAAAAGCAGGAGTGTCTCAAAAATATGAACTGAGGATGCTCCTTCAGATTTCTTAGATAAGACTGTGTATTTTGCAAAGATTCTGAAGGGAAACTTAATCTAAAAAAGCATGTTATTATCCCATACATCATCTCATACATGAGAAGTGATTCAGAAGGCAGCACCAGGTATACCATTTGTCATTTGTTATGAACTTGATCCAATTCATATGAAATGGAAAAAAAATCTACCAAACTGCTAATTCAACAAGCTCAAATCAAGAGTGGAAGCAGAATATGTCACGTAAACCTCCATTTTATGATTAATAATGGTCATATCATTTTTAGATAATATATCGTATACTACACAAAACAACATGTGTACCAAGGATAGTACAGATTACCTTATTGTGGTCAGAATTGCAATAAGATCAAAAGAAGAACAAGTAGAGAAAATTTTTGCATCTTTGACTACAAAATGACCTTCAGACCTGTTACCACACATCATCACACCCGAAGATGTAAAATTCAACACAAAGCATAAACACATGTGAAAGTAAGAGGTTAGCCACTGTCACCCCACCAACACTCCTCTGCACTTTAGATAACGTTGGGCCTATGTCAAGGGGGATTTCCCAATGGTTGCTAGGCTCACTTCATGTAGTATGGAGTGGGAGTAAAGGAAGCCTAACAACAAATACAACAATGAAAATGGTAAAGTTTAAAAAGATTGGGGATGATGAATGAAAGGGATCCAATGCCTTCTTGCTTGGGCAATGGAGTTATGGATGCAATCTAAGAGGGCATTCTAAAATGAAAGGTTAGTGGCTACAAATAGACAACACAACATTCTTTATAGCATGCCTAACTTGGTATACAAGAGACAAGAAGGTCAGAAGGGAACGGACTCCCAATACAAGCTCCTCGACCAAACTAGACATAGGAGAAGTCAAGCATTCACATATCACTTAAAACATCTTCTCTCAAATATAAGGGGCAAGACTACACAAAACAAAAAGTGTACCAAGGATAGTGCAGATTACCTTATAATGGTCAGAATTGCAATAAGGTCAAAATAAACATTAGAGAAGATTTTTGCATCTTTGACTAAAAAATGACCTTCAGACCTGTTACCACACATCGTCACACCCAAAGATGTAAAATTCAACACAGCGTAAACACATGTGAAAGTAAGAGGTTAGCCACTGTCACCCCACCAACACTCCTCTGCACTTTAGACAACGTTGGGCCTATGTCAAGGGGGATTTCCCAATGGTTGCTAGGCTCACTTCATGTAGTATGGAGTGGGAGTAAAGGAACCCTAACAACAAATACAACAATGAAAATGGTAAAGTTTAAAAAGATTGGGGATGATGAATGAAAGGGATCCAATGCCTTCTTGCTTGGGCTATGGAGTTATGGATGCAATCTAAGAGAGCATTCTAAAATGATAGGTTAGTGGCTACAAATAAACAACACAACATTCTTTATAGCATGCCTAACTTGGTATACAAGAGACAAGAAGGTCAGAAGGGAACGGACTCCCAATACGAGCTCCTCGACCAAACTAGACATAGGAGAAGTCAAGCATTCACATATCATTTAAAATATCTTCTCTCAAATACAAGGGGCAAGACTTTTCCCACAATGGATACATATGGCTTTAACTCCTCTTCAAGATAAATTCCTCCTAGATTTAGCTTTATCACTCTCAAGTCTAAACCTGCGATCACAAGTATACTAGAGGTATGCCTAGAAAAAATAGCCACATAAAACATTTCACAAAAATAACAGCATAACTTAAACAAAAGGTACCTTCAACCAATTGCTTGCAGCTAACATGCTCACAAGTTCTTCCATTTCAAAACTCTCCAAGTACAAAATGGAGAGAGCAAACCTTTATATAGGTTTCAGCTCAACTCTTCTCTTCAATAAATATTTTCCTAAGAAGCCCATACAAAATGTGTGGATACAATGTTCTAGATAAGTATGGTGCCACATCTCTCCTTCCTTCATCATCTTCATGCTAAAGCAAAACTTGAGTGCCATTTGTCCTCCTCACATGCAAGGTGCTCTCTGAGAGATAATTAACTCCAAAATAATAATAAAAGGCTTAGTTAAATAGCAAGGGAGAATTTACACAAGGTGTGCATGAATGCCAAGTGCAAAGCTCAATTATGAGGGCACTTTCCTAGAAATAACGACCTCCAAACAATAATAATATTGCTTGGTCAAACGAGTAGGGCATATTTTAGTGGCCTACCATGCGTAAAGCTCCATGAATAATGATGATATTCTAGACAAGCATGAATATGGCAACTGTCTTCATTAATTAACTCCACTAGAAGCATTTTTTACCAAGAAAACATTAAATAAGTCCCTTTCACAAGTGCACACTTGGTTCTTGTATTTTTTTTGTGGACAGCTTTGAATAAAATAATCTTGAAGTGGTCCTTGAACAAGTGCGCCCTAGGATAGAGTGCCCCTTCATCCACTTAAAAATCTCCATTACAATAAATTATTCATCCATGCATGTGCCCTTGAAAAATGTGCATTTGTGTCTACTTTGACCAAGCCAACCTTGAAGTTCTCACCGTATAACAGGCACCCTTGACAGTTACAAAAATGGGTCTTCATCAAATCCATGATATCTCAAAACATGTGCAACTAGGTGCCTTTTGACCAAGTCAAACCATCACCAATCACATCACATGTGTGCAAAGGGTGAAGAAGGCTATGCAAAAAGTAGATATGTTCTCATAGTGGAGCGCACCACCTAGGGACATATGCATGAATAGATAAGGTGAATGAGGCGAATGGATGAAATGGATGGTCAAAATCCTACAACGTGTGGGCAATTAGCCTCCCTAGTCAACTCAATGCTCAACTAACACCTCAATTCTTTTTGCCAAAGAATGAAGCATGAATGAGGTTGGCACGTGTGAACAAGGCGAAATTGAGGCTAGTGGAAATTGCTTTTTGTATTATGATTTTCCTCAACATATGTGGCACAGGGGAGCACCTAGTCTTATGCGTACAACATAGACTTTAAGTTATAACCCCTAGTGACAAATTAGCAAGTAAAACTTAGGGAAAAGGGCCCTAATATAGAAATAGAACAATAATGTACTAATAGGCCAATACTTAGGCACTCAACCTACGGTTTAGGGTTTAAATTAAAACATCCTTAATCAGTTAGGTCTATTCACACAAGATAAAAATGGAAACATGAGAATTGAGGGGTTAATCATGTATGAAGCTTAGGAAACTATACGCAAATAGTGCCATGTGCATTCTAGGAGATGAAATAAAGCGAAATTTAAGAGTAATTGTGAACTTTACTTTGGTAAAAAAGTTGAGATGTGGTGTTATACACAAATCACCTAAGCAAAATGGTGAAAGTGTAATGAAAATGTATATACACAAATCACTTGAGCAAAATGATGAAAGTGTGATGAAAATGTATGTATGAAATGCATTTCACCTAGGAAAAAGTGATGACATGCTTGCAACAAACAAATTGCCTTGTTAAAATTATGCAAATGACATAGAACAATAGGTAAGTACATCACCATGTGAGAGGAAATTCATAATATAAACATGCAACACAAAATGAAAGTGACTAGGATGTGGCTATGTGATCACCATGATGAATGGAAAAAGGACCACTTAAGCAATCTCAACCAGTATCCAACCTCTAGAAGGTTAGAATGATCACACCAACTTACACAAAACTAAGTTTACCTCTCATTTCAATATGAGAGGTAACAAGACCTAGCTTGAACAACGAACTCATGAGAACCCAAGTTTTCAAAGGGACATGTTCACTATCTATGGCCTCCCTAAACCTTCTACCTCTTGCAAACTCGAGAGATCTCCGCCAAGAGGAGGAATTTGGATTTTCGACGTCAAAATTATCTACACCAATAGGAAGAAATTGAGATTTTGAAGTCAGAAACTGTAACTTCAAATTTGGAATCTTAATTTACATCCCTGTGTTAATCAAGTCAAAGGAAACAAAGATGTAAGTTGTAGCGACAAAACTTTAGAGTAATTGTGCTTTAAAATGTAAACTACACAATGTATTGTAAGTAATCTATGAAACCAAATTCGTCATATTTTCCTCAAGTGTCTGAATCCTACGAATCAGAAACGATTCGCAAGAATTTGAATCCTAAATGCAGGACATGTCGTGTCCTAATGGGACACACTCAAATCCGGGTCGTGTCCTGTTAGGACACAACGTGTCCCGAAAACCGGATTCAAATCTAGAGAAAATGAAACCTACGGGCTTTAAAAACAGCGCATTCCTATTTTTGTTTACCATTTTCTCTCATTCCTTTTGCAAACAGTGAACTGTCGGTTTGTTGTTAGAAGTTTGGAGCAAGGAGCCAAGGGTTTGGAGCGCTCAGAAAGGAAATTCAAGCACCAGGTAAGTGCATTTCATCTCTATTTTTTTTGCATTTGTATTATAACAGTTTGCATATGCATTTCTTTTACAAATTTGTGTAAGTTTTGTTTTTTTTTTATAGTATTCATGGCTCAATCAAGGGCAGTAGGTAGGGGGTAAAGAAAGGGGAAGAATGTCCCCATTGGAGATGCCCCTCCTCCCCCAATATCATCAGAGTCTGCTGCAAGTAATGTTGAGGGAAGACTTCCTCCTAAAGACAACATTGAGAAATATCCCTTGTGGAAATATGTCACAAGAGATGATGGGCCAAGCACCAAGGAGAAGGGAGGAGGCAATGTGCATTAGAGATGCAACTTTTGCCACAATACTTTCACAAGCACATATTTTCGTGTGAAAGGCCATTTGATGGCTTTACCAGGTTGTGGAGTTGTAGCTTATAAAGTGTTCCTTTACAAAAGAGGAATCAAATGGAAAAAAAGCTCACTAAGGCTACAACTCTAGATCACCCCACCTCACCCCTGGAGGCATCTCAGCAATCATGGCGAACTCTTCCTGCAGCCTAGAGGAAAACCTATCAATATCAGTGGATGCAGCACGTTGATCTTGCTTCTCCTGCTTCTTCCTCTTTTTGAGAGGACATTGAGCGTTGTAGTGGCCCATCTCACCACACCTTAAGCACTTAATCTTGAAACATCCTTTTTCCTCCTGCGTTGCTCCTACGGCCGCTTTCATTCAAGGGCCACGTCCTCCTCTTCCTTCACAGCCTTTGTCCCACTGCTGCCATTGCCACTGATTATGGTCTTCACTAGATCACACCTCATCTCCTCCTACTGCAGATCAGCCCATACACGTTCCCAATTTGGCAGGTGTTCTCTGCCCAAGATGCTCTGGACAAACACTTGCCAATCTTAAGAAACATTATTCAGTGCTAATCAAACAAACTTTGTAGGTTGGGGCCCTATGCCTACTGAAGCCAGTTGATCCCGGACTTCCTGAAGCCTCTTAATGAAGGGGTCTATTCGCTCCCCTTTCTACATCCTCATGGATCTCAACTTCTCTTCCAAGTACATCTTCTACTATTTGGAAGATCCTTCGTATACCGTGGCTAAGGCTTCCCACATCTGTTGGGCAATATCCTTGTCGGCTATATGGGATACTACATGATCTCGAACCCCATCGAGAATGATCCTCTTAGTCTTTGCCATCTCAACTTTGTACTTCTTGAGTGGATCTACATCAGCAGGCACAACTACCATACTATTGACATACATCTTGAGGTCATGCTCACCTAGAAGGCAGGAGATCCTAGCCTTCCAAATCACATAATTAGAGGCTCTACCCAATCGATCTTGATCTCTCACTCCAACTGCAGCCAGCTCTCCAAGAAAATTTGAACTACTCCCTCTCTCCTTTGCGCAGCTATTGGCATGCTTTACACACTCCCTACTAGAGTAAGCATATTTTCTCCCGGCTATTGCTGCTCTGAAGTAAGAAATCCAAATCAGTCTAGGAATTCTATGTGGAAGAATTCCCTCAATGTGTCGCCTTCTTTTTCCTGACGCTTTTCTATCCTAGCAACTATTGCAGAAAAAATGCATCCCACCTGAAGACTACTCTGCATTGAAGTTGTTGTTGCGCTGCTCCTTCTGTCGCTGACAAATCTCAATCCGGAAAATCTTCCTCTCTGTCAACTCACTCAGAGTTTTTTCCTTGAGAATCTTGCCCTCCTGGCACTGGATTGCGCAATCCTTCTAAGGGAGTCAATCTATTGCCTACACAACTCTTCGATCTCCCTTTTCAGCTCAGCATTGGGCTCTTCTGACTCTGCTTTCAAATCAAGTTATTTACAGTGTTACACAGTAAACATCGAAAATAAAATCTCTGTAGCCTTCACAACATAAAATACTGCGGAAACAAGTACTAAGCAAGAAGGAAATAGCATACACACAATTGACACCATTGCTTTTGGACAATGTCCCTGGAAAAACCCAATGTGGGAAAATTGGTGCAACAGCTGAGGGTTTTAATTATTATGCAGTAATTTCTAAATACAATCTTTGGATGCCTTACTGGATATCCAATACAGAGAATCTGACTTGTAGAGAAATTAGTGAGAAATACCTCACACTATCACTAGTGATTCGACACTAATCCAACCACTGAATGGCTAGCCCCAAGCTGCCTCTGCGCAATCACTGCGTTGCTCTGCTTCACAACTAATAGGGACTGCGTCACTCCTTCTGGCTGATCGATCTGTTGGCTGGATGCTCTATCCTCTGGCCCTCCGGTCTCACACCCCGGTTCCAGACACTGGATCCGATCTGCTCCTCAACAAATTTGCAAATTTCCTCAAGGTCTTTGCATTGCCTTAGCGTGGCTTTACGCTGCCCAACGTGGCTCTACGCTGCCCCTTCTGGATCTCTCTCAGCCTTCTCTACAATGTATCCCGGATTAGGAAACTCTCCAACTGGAAAACTATCCCTGCCCCTCACGGCAACAAATCTCCTCGATGAATTCTCCAACAACTGTTGTGTTGCTCTCTTCAGAAATCGATCTCTTGATCTCGCTCGATGTGTTCTTCCAAATGCCCATCAAGCCTCTTCTTATAATCTTCTTGTTGATCAATCAACGGCCCAGATTAGATTCTAATCAATGGCTTAGATCATCTTGACTTGATCCTCGTCTCTCTAGAAGATTCACACCCAGTTTAATGAATGCACTTTAATTATTTTAATTTCCTAAGTTTAGACTTAGGCAACCATTAAAATAATTAATAATTTTAATTAAACCTCCTCTGGGTGGAATTTCCCAAAACAATTTCTGGGGATTGTGGAATGCATGTGTCTTAGCCTCCCTATAAAATCTTGAGGCTAGAGCACATCTGATGCTACCAGAAATCAACAGAATCAATTAAAATGGATATGTTAATGATAAGGTATAAAGTGACGTTGTTAAAGCTCATTCAAAGAGAGACACACTAAAGGTACAAGGCTTCAAAGAAGAAAAGCACTCTCAAAGAAAAGCACTAGAAAATAAGGCCGAAGACCTAGGGTTTTGATATTTTTTATAGTGATAGATATTCAGAAGGTCAAGACCTGAGGGAAAGGGTTTCCTAAAATGATATTGAAATAAGCCAAGGTTTATGAAACCCTCAAGAAAGTCCTCAAGTTCAAGGTAAAAGAAAATAGGGTTTCGCTCTTAGAGCAACACCTAGGACAAGAGATTTTACGGATGAAATTTGAGTGGATGCCCACCAAATTGATAAGTTAGGTAGCCTAGACCTATCTCTTGATGTTTAGGCCCTCAAATCACCAAAATCCTCCTCCCTAAAATTTCATTCCAAGCCCTAGATTTTCGCCCTAGCCTTTAAAGGTTCGAATTTGAGAAGAGAAAATTATGGAGAAAGTTTAAGATTGAACATCAAGTGATTGCATCAGTGTCTTGCCCTGTGGGGATATAGAGTCAAGCATGTGCTAGATAACCTAATTCCCTTCCAAGGAGGTCGAAATTCGATGCCCTAGCTATCAAATTCTCAAAATTACCTGCTCAATGGAATGATGGATTTTATGGAGAATAACAAAGAAGTACTCCACCAAGAACATTGATTCCATGTTATATATTGAATAGCATATGCAATACCCAACTAGAAAGCCTTTACAATTTATATTCAACAAATCAGGGCACAAACGAACATAATCTAAAAGCGACAATTCCATACATTACACAATTAAAAATAATAATCTTCAATAATAGGCACTTACAAGATAACATGTAGTATATCCATCATTAAACCAAGAAATAGTTCTAAAGAATGTCAAAGTTGTTGAAATTCAAATGCAAGAGACAATTTCTTAACATGATAATTACTTGTGATTGTTTATATATGTTTTTCATTTAGCATTTACTTTATTCATTAGGTCATCAAGCAATTATACACATGCAATGCGCAAAAAGATAAGGGACACTAGAAATTAGGCCAGAGGCTAGGGAAAAACCCACAACGGGAAAACCCAACAATCCTTTCCTTGAAGAGTCTTTAGTCAACAAGAGAAATCCAAGTCATAGATAAACTGACCAGTAACCCTAGTTCCAATTCAACCTCCATCCATAGCTCAAATTCTTCAACAAGTCTGCAACATGCTTGTCCTTAGATGCCACGTCCCACAGAGATAGGTCTTAGATAACCCATATTCCACAAAAATGATGATCCTTCCTACAACTCGCATTTCATAGAGATAACCCTTTTACAACCCACATTCTTAAGAGATAATGGTCCTCCGATAGCTTGCCTTTTCACAGAAACTTAGTGTCTGAGTAAGCTCGTATGCCACAGAAAAATATGTATCAAACATTCGGATTCTTCTTCAATATATGAGCATCGAATTTCTTGCCAAGTGGTGGAGTACTGTTGTCCATATATAATGGTAGCCTTATCCGAAAAGGTGTCTCCTAGAGCAGAGCCGACTTTTCCTTAGAGGGCTGAATTGGCAAATTGGATGGACAAATGACACTGTCAATAATTCAAATTTTACTTCTTTTACAAGGGTAAGGAAGAACACACCCTTTTACTTTTTCTTTTGACCAAAACAAAGCATGAAGAACATGCTAGAAAATAATAATATTTTTTCTTCTTCTGTTTTTACATAAAATACATATTGATACAACTACAATAACAATTATGAAGACCGACCCTAGTTACACTTTCAACACTTCCTCTCAACTAGGGAGGTATTCATAATGACTCATCGGAATATTCTCAAGTTGAAGACTTTTATAAGAAAGGATCCAGATTGATAAGATTAATTATAAATATCATCATGACCAGCATTGTCAAATTACCAAGGCCTTGACAAGTAAGCTTTATCTCTCCACAAGATCAGAGTACAATGCGTTTTATCTCTCCACAAGATCAGAGCACAATGCGTTTTATCTCTCCACAAGATCAGAGCACAATGCTGAGAGCCATTCAATAGGACACCACACAACCGCCTCTACTGTGAAAATTCCAAAACTGAAGTCCTATTGCAGCAATTGGAAATTATTCTCCTAATTGTTAATTTTATATAACAATTTATTTGCATTGCTACGGCAAATACTGAATAAATCACAATGCAACCATCACAAATAAAAATTGTGGAAAATAAATAGCACAGGAACTAAGGATATACTAGCACACGCACACATAAAATGACACTGTTATTTTTGGACTTAAGTCTCCGGAAAAACCCAATGCGAGAAAATTGCTACAGCAGATAAGGGTTTTATTTTATTATGCAGCAGTGAAATCGGAGTACATCTATGGATGCCCAACTGGCAATCCAAACAGCAAGTAAATCTGGCCAAAATTATTTAAGGGAATTACCCTTCTTCCGCAAGCAATCTCTGCACAACTTCCGTTCAGAAAACTGGTCGTCCAAACCCTAGCATGAGCCCTTTTGTGCTACCTTTGCGGCTTGAAACTCCCTCTGATGAAGTTGTTTTTCCTGCCTCTGCTAAAGAAATTACCTCTCCGGCACTCTAAACCCTCTACTTGGCCTCTGGAACTAAGAACGAATTTCTCTACAACAAAATCAAGTTGCTTCTGAAGCAACTGCGCTGCCTCTCTGGGAATAACTCGGCCTCCTTGTTGCTGCCTCTCTAGATCTGGAAAACTTCCTCTGGATCACTGTCTTTGCCACTCACTAACCCTGCTTCGATCTCTGGTTCTCTGGCAACTGTTGCTACTCTCTGGAAATCGATCTACCAAAAAAATCGAACTACAAAAGCATCTTCTCCATCATCACATCGACCTCCTCTTATAATCCACTATTGGAGCACCAACAACCAAAATTAAAACATAATCGATGGCTAGGATCATCTCTGCATTGATCCGTGTGAGTTTCTAGATCATTCTCACCTTATCTCAGTTAACATTAATTAATTAACCATATTCCCTAAGTTTAGACTTAGGAAATATTTTAAAAAATCGGTTAATAATCTAATTGAAACACTTCTAAGCAAAATTTCAAGAAACGATTTCTAGGTTTTGGAGATCTCATGTATTCTAGCCTCTCCACCAAATTTTGTGGCTAGAACACATCTGATGCTACAAAAACTAACACTCCCTCTTAGCGACGAATCTGTTCTAATGTTGCACACCCTACCACAACACCCTATCTCTGCATCATCTCCTGTCACGTTGTTGATGTCTGGCCATACTGCCCACCAACCACTGCGCAACTATGATATGCATTGCATCTTTGTTGTTGTTGACACTACCATATTGCTGCCAACATTGCATCTGTGTTACAACTCCCTCTCATTTGTTGTTGCTAAAACTGCAACATCAACAACTGAAAAGCATCCAAAATATTGAATCAATTGTGTTCAGTATGATGAATCTGTCTACCAAGTCTCTGACTGCTACTAGCATCTACACTGTCACTAAGAAATCTGCATTGTTGCCAACTCTGCACTGAGCCACCTGCTCTACTATCAACACTGCACTACGCTGCCCAACCTCTGACTGCTACTAGTCTGTAATTATCACTCTGGTACTGACTATATCAACGGTCACTGATCCATCCTGCTATGGAATACGTTGGCCCCCGCAGCCAGGTACTGATCCATGAGGTGGACTCCTCAAGGACCCTACTCAATCTCTGTAGTTCTCTAGGACTGCTCTACCAAATCTCCCCACCTCACTCCCGGAGGTATATCTACAAACATCGCGAAGTCTTCCTCCAACTTGGAGGATAACCTCTCAACCTCTGTTGAAGTTGTCTGTTGGTCTTGCTTCTCCTCCTTGTCCTTCTTCCTGAGAGGACACTGGGTACTGTAGTGACCAAGATCACCACACCTGAAGCATTTTACCTTTGACGGGTCCTTCTTCTTTCTTTGCTCCCGTTGACCACTACGTGTCAACTACCCTTAGCAATACAGCCCCTTTTCTTCGCAAAAGGGTAGCACTTAATTGACGTGTCTGTGCCATTCGACAGTCATCGTCGACCTTATCATATAATGTTGTAAACCCAGTCTGCATGTGTGAATTGTAAATAATCTTAGTAGAGCTGAGTCATGTATGAAAATTGCCTAGGTGGACCTAATTTTCTAATGATAATCTACATTCCGGAAGGTTTTTTGTCTCATCGATCCATGATCGGCAGAGTTTTCCTTCAACCTAACCCCAAAGCCGGAATGAATTTTGTCATTAGAATCTTAGGGGAATCCTAGTGCGTTGATCTACTAGATTATAGTTGGTCGCAGAACTGGGTGGTCTATGAGGGTCTATGTCAAATGGGTTTTCCTCTTTAAGATGTAAAATTGTAAAGTTCATGACATAAAGTGTCTTGAGGGTTAAAAAATGTTTTAATCCCCTCATAGGTCCTAGGTCCTAGGTCCTAAGTCCTAGGTTCTAGGTAATTTTTCCAAAGGTTAAGTTCGAGGATCCATTTAAAAATAAAAATTAAAAATTGAAAAAATTAAAAAAAAAAACAATAATATAAATAATAAAAAGTAAATTAAAAAATCAAAAAACCAAAAATTAAAAATGGATAAAAATAATAAAAAATAATAATAATTAAAAAATAAAAAATAAAATTAATAATAATAATAATAATAATAAAAACTTTGAAAAAATAAAATAAAATAATAATTTTCAAAGTTTTGAGTGAATAAATGCAGAATTTCAATTTTTTAATGCATTTAAAAATTCGACGGATGAGATTAAAAGAAATCTCGATCCTCATCGACGGTTGAGATTAGTTTGACATGGATCACACGAACTAGCCGTTGGGAATTTTTTCTTAAATAGGGTGCTAGGGATCATTTGAGATCAGATTGGGTCTGAGAGTCTGGTGCTAAAGAAAGCTCTCTTGTAGTCATTTTTTGTGCAATAAAGAAAGACTTTGGGGTTGAAATCTTGCTGGTGTTACTCTTTTGAAAGTGCTGTAAGATGATTTATTTTTCTGCATAATTTTATTTTCAGCCATTAACAATAGCTTGATGAAGACTGATTTAGGCACAGGTATCTTGTCTGATCTTTGGGGTTTGAATGATAGTTTAGATTCTGAAATATAATGGCAGGTATCTCCATTTGATCTAGATTTCACTATTGTTTTCTCCCTCTTTGTCAATGGTTGATTTTAAGTTGTGCAGGGAATCTTAGTTTTCAGTTTACTGGGCGTTAGGGGAAGTTCTCGGCTGAACCAGCCAACTCCCGGATTGCATTTTCTGAAAGAGCCCAGATAGTTTTAATCCCGAGCTTATCATCTGAAATTTTTTATGAATGCATGCAGGGTTTTCTGAAGTATCTCACATTTAATTTAAATTCTGAAAATATCACTGTGGATTATTGACAAATTTGGTTGCTAAAGAGTCTTAAATCTATAAAACTATAAATTTGTAGCTGGTTTGTAGGGTTTTACTTTTAATCATTGCATATATATTTTCTGGGTTTTTGTTTTCCCGTTGCAGGTTGCAGGTCTGAGAAGAAATTTTTTTTGTGTGTAAAGCCAGATCTGGCCCCAGAAAATAGCCTTTGCAAGTGCATCGTTTTTGCAATCCAGGGTTTTAAATTTTTATCTGGAGAAAAGTCTGCAGGGATTTCATAAATAAATCTGAGACAATTTAATATGGAATTTTTGGGGGTTTCATTGAGCTGCGATTTTCTTTGTTGCCCAGAATTATTTTCAGGCTTATTTTGCTTTGGGTTTTGTTCCTCACGCAGCTGTCTCATTTCCTTAACGCTGCTGCAATTACATTTTCCCTTTGGACTCCATTCTCCAAGCCTGAAAAAGGCATTTTGCTATCACATTGCCCAGCTTTATTGCAAGCCTAATCTACGCAGTTTTCACAATTGCTAAAAGCGCTGGGCACTCATTACCGCAGCTACCCAGTGTCATCTTACAGCCCCACGCAACCTTCTATCATTGCATAACCGTTTCCCCTCCTCACTGCATCCATTTCCAGCTGTCTGCAGCTTTTCCTTTCATCTCCACGCTCGTCCAAACCTACAGTTGCAAACAAAAATATATATATATATATATTAATATATATAATATATATATATATATATATAATATATAATATATAATATAAAGCCTGCAATCAAAACGTGCCCACTGCATTCACCCTACAGCTTGATCCCCATCTGCCTGCGTGTTGTTTTTCCCACGCATTTCTCTTCCACATTCAGCGCTTCTACAGCCCATCCCTGCAAAAAAAAAAAAAAACCACGCTTTCCCCCTATCCACGCTACTCCAGCAACCTGCACACACAACAATTCAGCAAATCCATTGATCCCCTCCACGTTCCACGCATCTTCCGTAGCCTTCAACCTGCAAAATCAAATTCTCTACGCTGCCGTCGAGTTTCTCCTTCCTCAAGCGTTCCTACCAATACTCCAAAACAGCAAATGAAAATTTGATTATTGCATGAGCACATTTCGATCGTTTGTTGGGGCAGCGTATTCTTTTTTTTGTTTCGTTTCAGTAAAAAGGATAAAAAAAAAATTAAATTTTAATTTCAGTTTTAACTTTTTAATATGTGTTAGTTCATTGTAGTTTTATATCTATTAAATTTTTGTTTTAACTTTAGGCTTAGATTTCTTTAATTTTGTTCAAATTTAGATTTTAATAATATATAAATTTAAAATTAAAAATCATAAAAATTAAAAAATTAAAAAAAAAATCAAAAAAGATTTTTATGGTTTGTTTTATTTTCTGAGTTAAGGTTTAGGTTTTAGATTTATTTAGTTTTGTTAATTTTATTTAAAGAAACAAATAAATAAAAAACAAAAAAAAAAAATTGGTTCTTTGTGTTTTTTTTTTAATTTAGATTAGTTTATTTTTTTTTTAGAATCAATAAATAAATAAAATATAAATATAAATAAATAAACTTTTAAAAACATAAAAAGATTCTTTAGGATATAGTTTAGTTTAGTTCAAGTTTGATTTTAAAAGAAAATATAAAAAAAAAATCATAAAATTTAAAAATAAAAAAGGGCATAAAGAATTTGTTTTGTTTTAGTTTTCTTTTACTTAGTTTTAGAATTAAATTTTGGATTTTAGATTAGACTTTACTTTAGTTTAGATTCGATTTTATTTAGGATTTTAATTTTGTTTAATTTTTAGATTTAAAATTTTATTTAAAAAATAAAATCCAAAAAATCAAAAAATCAAAAAAAATCAAAAATTTTTGAAAAAGGCTAATTAAAACTTAATTCTTTTTCTAAAGTCTCTTCTCTGTTGTGGTGAAGTTAAATGTGCTTAAAATGTTTATATATGGAGATTAACTATTTGAAATCTGGTCAGCATTTAAGTTTCGTGGTTGTTTAAAGCATTTATTCTTCAGAAATTTAATTGCTAGATTATCGTTTAAGGCATTGTGCATTTGTTGAATATCTTATATTTTGCTTATAAATGATTGTTAATCATGGAATTATAAAGTTCATATTTCTGCATCTTTCGATAAACAATCGTTTAATCATTAACTCCATAAGGCACTGGTCTATTAACTTAATAAAATCAAATAGGTGCTTGTTTTCCCTCGTGTCTCCCAACCCAACTGGTCCACAGTTAGTCATCCATTGTCCCATAGGGTCTACCCCCCTTAGTCGCGGGAGACAGGCTTAAATGTAATGATTGGGGATCAGGGTGACAACCCCCGGTCTGAGCATTGTCGTGACAATCTGTGCGACAACAGCTCCCCCTGCCCCTGACTAAGACCGTTTGATGTGAGAGCCACATTCTCCTCCTCCTTCACCACCTTCAATGTGTTGTTGTTGATGCTAGTGATGGAGCTATTTAATAGAGCTTGTCTCAATTTCTACTGCAAATCGGCCCACATCCTATCCCGCTCTGGTAGCCTATCTCTGCCTGATATGCTTTTGGACAAAGACATGTCACTCCTTTGACACATCGTTGTGCCAATCACACTAGCTCTGTGGGTTCAGGTGCTGCCCCAACAGCTGACAATTGGTCTCAGACCTCATGAACCCTAGTTAGGAAGGGATCTATGCCTTCCCCCTTCTACATTTGGATGCATCTCAACTTCTCCTCAAGAAACATCTTCTACTACTTGGAACTTCCCTGGTATAATGTGAGGCCATATGATCTCGGACTCCATCTAGGATCAACCACTTCGCCTGCGCCATATCTTTCCTATATTCCTTGAGCTGGTCTGCATCTTAAGGAACTACCACTACATTATCAATGTAGATTTTCAAGCCATATTCATCTAAAAGGAAAGACATCATGGTCTTCCAGATGACAGAGTTGGATGATCCATCCAACCTAACTTGAACTCTAAGCCCTGCAGTGGCCATCACGAAAACTGTCAAAAATCCCCTCTTTCCTTCTGCATTGTTGTTGCCTTGCTACTTGCACTCCCTTCTAGAGCGAGAAGATCTGCTCAATACTACTGCCAATCTGCAAGGAAAAAATCGAACTTCTAAGACTTGAAGTTCCCTGAGAGATATTTTCCCTCTGTTGTGTGTGCTTTTCTCTTACACCCAACATTAGTTCTTTTGCTACAAAACCCTCTGTGTCCAACCAAAAATTTGCTTACTGGAATCTAAGCTACAGCAGCTCCCTCTGACTGTTGGAATCACTCTTCTAGGCAAATCGAATTTTCTGCACCCCTGCAACTGAAAATCGAACTGTTGCCCCAACAATTCGGCCTGCCTATTTGAACACTACGTTGCCTCAGGAATTTTGGCGTGTTGCTCCCTCTGAGTAGTGAAATCCTTTCTCCGCTTTTGAGCTTCCTGGCTGATCACTCACGCTCTGATACCATGTGAAAATTCCATAACCGGAATCCTATTGCAACGACTAGAATTTATTTTTCTAATTGTTAGTTATATTTAACAATTTACTTGCAATTTGCTACGACAAATACTGAATAAATCACAATGCAACCTTCACAAACAAAAACTGCGGAAAATAAATAATGTTGGAACTGAGAAAATACTAGCACACGCGCACATAAAATGACACCGTTAATTTTGGACTAAAGTCCCCGAGAAAACCCAATGTGGAAAAACCAACGCAGCAGATGAAATCTAAGTACATCTATGGATGCAGCAGTGAAATCTAAGTACATCTATGGATGCAGTGAAATCTAAGTACATCTATGGATGCCCAACTAACAATCCAAACAGCGAGTAAATCTGGCCAAAATTATTTAAGGGAATTACCCTTCTTCTGCAAGCAATCTCGGCACAACCTCCCTTCAGAAAATTAGTCGTCCAAACCCCAGTGTGAGCCCTTTTGCACTGTCTCCCACAAGTCTGGCTTGAAACTTCCTCTGATGAAGTCGTTTTGCCTACCTCTACTAAGGAAATTACCTCTCCAACACTCTAAACCCTCTGCCTAGCTTTTGGAACTAAGAACGAATTTCTCTCCAACAAAATCAAGTTGCTTCTGAAGCAACTACACAGTCCTCTGCGCTGCCTCTCTGGGAATAACTCGCCCTCCTTGTTGCTACCTCTCCAAATCTGGAAAACTTCCTCTAGATCATTGTCTTTACCCCTCACTGACCCTGCTTCGTGTTGATTTTGGGTAGCATTGGATGTGCTCTAGCGTTGAAAATTGGTGGAGAGGCTAAAGCACATGAGATCTCCAAGACCCAGAAATCGTTTGGAGAAATTCCCCTCGGATGAATAGTTATTAAAATAATTAATATTTTTAATGGGTTGCTAAGTCTAAACTTGGGAAAATAATAATATTAATGTGCATTAACAAAATACAGGTGAGAAAGTTCTACATAATGAGGATCAAGCTAGTTTTAATCTTAGCTGTTGATCATAGTTTTAAAAAACGGTCGTTTCGATACTGAAACAGCCGAGTTGAACCGAGTTGATGCCCTCCGGAGTAACACGGCCTATGAAACGGCTCGTTTGGCCGAGTCATGGCTGACTCGGCCAACTCAATCGTTTCCATATTGACTCGGTCAAGTCATACACAGCAGCCCGTAACCCAAAATAAACAGTGATTTAACAATTTTTTTATGAATTTTTTGGGGGTTTGCTGATTGGTTTGGACTCCAAGGTGTTTTGTGAATAAATTAAATGTCATTTGGGGTCCATTTCCCCCTCCCAAACCCTATTTAACACACTCAAGTGCTCTCATTCTTTCACAGCAATCTTATGCATTTGAGTGAGAGTCTTCTTTGAGAGTTAGTGAGCAGTTCTTGAGCTTGTTTTTGGAGCAACAGTGAGGAGTCTTGGAGGAGCATTGTAGCTGGAGTGAGGAGCTTCTTGGGCAGCCATTTGGAGCAGCATTGAGAAGTTGATTCTTGGAGCAAGCTTGAGGAGGCAGTTTGTGCCTGGAGGTATTTTTTGTCACCTCTATAAATCTGTTTTTGCTTAGTAAACTTTAGGTGCATATCTAGAAAGCTTAGAGAGTGTTTTTTGTCAAATAAATGAACATTGAATCAATGTTTTTATTTTTCATTTTCAGATTGTTTGCTTTCATTTCCTAGTCAACAAATGGCACCTAGAGCAAGAGATCCAACTTGGGCATATGTTGAAATGGTTGATAGTCAAATGTAATGCAAATTTTGCCATAGGAAAATTAAGGAAGGTCCTGGGGGCATTAATAGGTTGAAACAACACTTGGCAGGGATTAGAGGCCAAATTACCCCATGTACCTCACCAGAAATTGGGGATATTAGGAAGCATTTATTGGCCAGCTTTGAGAAATTTAAAGAAAATAAGGCTAGGCAAAGAGACATACAGGCTGAAATTGGGAGGAAGAGGGAGATACAAAAAATGATGGCTACCAACCCCCTTATGATTTGAGGGTTCTTCCTCTATCCCTCAAACTGATACATCCAACCCTTTCCGATATGTTCCTCCCTCTTTTGGTTCTGTTCAAGATAAGGGAAAGGGTAGAATGAAAAAGGGTGACGTGACTATCAAAAGTTATTTCACTCCCTCCTCTCCATCAGATGCACATGGTCCCGAAGTTAGTAAAACTCAAATGCAACACACTTTAGATGACCATTGGAAGAAAGAAATGAGGGAGACTTCTTGTGAGTACATAGCTAGATGGTGGTATGATGTTGATATTCCCTTTAATGCTGCTCGTTCACCATATTATGAGCCTATGTTTGATGCCATACATGTTGCTGGAAAAGGCTTCAAAGGCCCTGCTATGCATGAGCTAAGGGGGTTTCGTTTGCAGAAAGAAATTCAATCCATTAATGAGTATTTGCAAGAGTTCAAGGACTCATGGGCAAGAACAGGGTGTACCATCATGTTAGATGGATGGACTGATCAAAGAAACCGTACCATCATAAACTTTCTAGTCTTCTGCCCACAGGGAACCATGTTTTTAAAATCAGTTGATGCATCTGATAAGGTAAAAGATAGCCACTTGCTGTTTCAACTATTGGATCAGGTTGTTGAGGAGGTGGGGGTGGCTAATGTTGTTCAAATCATCACAGATAATGCCTCTAACTATGTTCTTGCTGGTAAACTGTTAGAGGAAAAACACAAGACCTTCTTTTGGACCCCATGCGCTGCACATTGCATAGACCTCATGCTTGAGGATATTGGAAAATTAGATTGGGTCAAAAACACCATAGATCATGCCAAAAGCATAACAAAATTTATCTACAATCATACATTGATTTTGAGCCTCATGAGGAAACACACTGGGGGCAAGGATATTATTAGGCCTGCCATCACTAGATTTGCTACACATTTTTTGACATTGCAATCTATGCTTTCCCAACATAAAAACTTGCAAAAGATGTTTTCTAGTGATAAATGGAATCAAAGCAATTGGTCTAACAAACCGGAAGGCAAAGAATTGAAAAGGAAAGTCTACGAAGAAACTTTTTGGAGAAATGTGAAGCTTGCTGAGCCACTTGTTAAGGTGTTGCGAAAGATGGATGGGGAAAGGTTGGCTATGGGCTTCATTTATGAGGCTATGGGTGATGCTTCTATGGCAAAGCATTGCTAGAGCACATTCCTCGCTAAGAGGGAGTGTTGATTTTGGGTAGCATCGGATGTGCTCTAGCCTTAAAAATTGGTGGAGAGTCTAAGGCACATGAGATCTCCAAGACCCAGAAATCGTTTGGAGAAATTCCACCCGGATGAGGAGTTATTAAAATAATTAATATTTTTAATGGGCTCCTCTGGCAGTGGCTACTAGCCAGTAGTACTAGTACTGGAGTCTGGTCACTGTCACAGTTTACTTTTGTTGTAGAGGCCATTTCTAGCCTCCTTGGTTATGTGTTTTTTGTTTTGAGTCTTTGATCATGTATGACAGTTGACTATGTATTTCCATTGGGTACCATTTTGATATAATGGATTGGTTCATGAGCCTACTTTGATCATATGTTGTCTTCCATCTATATTATAATGCTGTGTGTTTGGAAACATGAATGAAGATCTTTAAAATTATGTTTAAAATCTTTAAAATTATGTTTTTTTATCAAAAAAATAAATATTTAATGTATTTTTTACAACGACCGAAACATTGAAATCGAGCCGGCCGAGTCATTACCGGAGTCGGAGTCAATCCTCGGCTGAGTCAGAGTTGATCCTCGGCCGAGTCGGAGTCGGAGTTTTAAAACTATACTTTTGATTAGGGACTTAATCTTGGTCATTGGTTCGTCAACAGGGTAAGTATAAGAAGAGGCTTGAGGGTTAGTTGCAAACACACCAAGTGATCAAAGAATTCGATTTTCAAGGGTGAGGTTTGCTAAGGAAATCGAGTTAGTGAACAGAGTTATAGTGAGGGGCAGTTCAGCAAGGGATTTTCATCCAAGGCTGAAGAATACATAGCAGAGAGGCGGCGCAGTGCCGGGAGAGACAGCGCAAGCCCTAGAAGGGCTAACACAAAGGCCATAAAGTTGACGCAAAGGACGCAGTGAGACGCAGAAGTTGATGCTGGGCCTTAGAGGCAGTGTTGGGGAGATTTTGTGGGGCACACTAGGAGAAGATCAACGGATTTTGAGCCGGGAGAGGATGACACAGTTCTAGAGCAATGCTTGGAGCAACTTTCGTTGTCCAGCATAAGGAATAGCTGGAGTCATTGTGGGGTTTGATCATTCATTTGCCGATTTGCCGGAATATCTATCTCTAGATAGAGGTACTATTGCCAAGGATATTCTCTGTTGGGTGAGCCATTTCTGGCACCCTAGTTGTATTCACGAAATCTGCTTAATAAAAAAAACCCTCTATATGTTGCACTAGTTTTCCCGAATTGGGTTTTTCCGGGGACGATTATCCAAAAATAATGGTGTCTCTTGTGTTATTGTCTCTGCTTATTTCAGTGCATGATCTCTATATTTGTGAAGGCTACAATAGTGTTTACTTTGATGTTTATGCAATTAAATAACTTGTTCATGTAAAGAACAAGTATGAGATTGTAAACCAGTAATTGCAATAGGGGTTTTTGATGTGTTAGATTCAGGAATTTTCACATGGTATCAAAGTCATTGCAAATCATAGATGACTGAAGACACCTGCCGAGAAATCTGAGAATTTGCAGCAAAGAAGCAGCTGTCTCGAGAGGCAGCGTTGTTCTAGAGCCAGAGAGGAAGAAAGAGGAAGACGCAATAGCTGGGAGGAGCCCACACAATAGCTGCATCAACTATCAGGGCTAGCACAGAGGTAGAGGAGGGCAGATCAAGCTCACGCAGAGCCACGTCATCTTTCTGAGCAAGGAAGGATTGATGCAGTTGGCCAAGAGGAGTAGATTTAGCCCACCCAGACACTGCGTAGAGCCTGAATGATTCAGATTCTTCGAGTTGTCGGGGCTAAGGGAGTTGTGCAGATTTTGATTTGAGGAGCTGGTGGGACATTATTTCTGTCGGTGCAGAACAGTGTCTAGGGAGACTGCACCAAGGTAGAGTGAACCACTACCTCGACATATTTCTAGCCAAAAAATCTAGATCCGTGTTGTAGTGGCAAAGGAGGATTGGAGAGGAGTGATTAGACGGTTGGCTGGAGGGTCTCCGAGAGGGAAATCAGGACTTAGAGGGAGTCTAGAGAAGAGGAGCAGAGATGGCAATGAATGGGTTGAGGGATTAGGACAGATAGGATGGAGAATACAATTTTGTCACCTGGAAGGCCAAGATCCTAGCAATCCTAGACAAACATCGCATCAAGGACTATGCCTTGAAGGTTGTTGTTGAACCGGTCGACGCTAATCCATTGAAGAAATATGAGGAGGCCCAGGCTAAGGCCAAGTGCATGATCCTAGACGGGGTCAAAGATCATGTAGTACCACATATTGCTAAGAAGAACACAACAAGGGAGATGTGGGAGACCCTGACCACCTTGTATCAGGGCTCTTCCGTGCAACAGAACATGCTATTAGAAAATCAACTGAGACAGTATCAGATGAAAAAAGGAGAGGAGATGGATCCCTTCCTTCTTAAGTTGCAAGGGATTCGCGGCCAGCTTACTTCTGTGGGGTCAACACCAGATCCAGATTTCATGGTCAGCGCTGCCATAAATGCAATGTCCGAGGAGTGGGAGACATTTGTCCAAAGAATTTTGGGCAGAGCAACTCTCCCCAGTTGGGAGGAGATGTGGGCAGCTCTTCAACAAGAAGAGCTCAGAAGATTGACCAAGGCAGGGAGTAACGGTAAGGGAGTTCGAATCAAGGAGGGGCAGGAGGAGGATGCACCTCTTGCATCAGCGGCACAACGGGTGCTACAGAAGAGGAAGAAGAAAGACATCTCAAAGGTCAAGTGCTTTAATTGTGGAGAGCTGGGACATTATGCCTCTCAGTGCCCCAGGAAGAAAGGCGAGGGAGAAGCTTCTAACTCAAAGGTTGCTCCAGCAAAGGCAGAGAAGGATGTCGAGACTGATGACGATTGTGCCATGAGTGCTCATGTGCCTCTACAGAAGAGGTGGGGAGAGTTGGCGCTGTAGTCGAGAGGACTACAGAAGAGGGGACAGGATCCTTGAGGTGCCCAAACTCTTGGATCACATCCGGCTACGGGAACGCTTAAAGACAGTAACAAGATCACAGGTGTCGGGTGGAGCAAGGTGTGATGGAGCGACAAGGCAATGCTAGAGTGTGCGGAAGTCTGTAGCAGGACAATGGAGGTTGCAGCAATGCGAGAGGAACAAAATTGGTTGCAGCAACACAGTGGCAACAGAGGGAGCACAAGATAGCAGCAAAGGTGGCTTAAGCATCACGACACTTCCAGACTGAACAGGATGTCAGTTTTGGGTGATGTCAGTTACTTACTTCTCGGTAATTTAGTTGCAATGCAACAGTTAGGAGTGGTAGCGCTACAGGCAGCATGAGGCAGCGTTTTGAGAGGATGCTATAGTACAGATGTAGCAATGCCAATGCCATTGTCATGGGCAGCAGTACAAGAAGCAACAGTGCAGTGGATGTGGGGCAACAGGCCAAGCATTAGCACAGAGGACCAATGCAGAGGATTAGTGTGATGCTTCTATGGCAAAGCATTGCTAGAGCACATTCCTCGCTAAGAGGGAGTGTTGATTTTGGGTAGCATCGGATGTGCTCTAGCCTTAAAAATTGGTGGAGAGTCTAAGGCACATGAGATCTCCAAGACCCAGAAATCGTTTGGAGAAATTCCACCCGGATGAGGGGTTATTAAAATAATTAATATTTTTAATGGGTTCCTAAGTCTAAACGTAGGAAAATAAAAATATTAATGTGTATTAATAAAATGTGGGTGAGAAAGTTCTAAGAGACAAGGATCAAGCTAGTTCTAATCTTAGTCGTTGATTAGGGACTTAACATCAGTCGTTGATTTGTCAACAGAATAAGTATAAAAGGAGGCTTGAGGGTCAGTTGGAGACACACTAAGTGATCAAGAATTCAATTTTCTTGGGTGAGGTTTGTTGAGGAAATCGAGTTAAAGATCAAAGTTGCAGTGAGGGGTAGTTCAGCAAGGGATTCTCACCCAAGGCTAAAGAATACATAGCAAAGAGGCAACGCAGTGCCAGGAGAGATAGCACAAGCCCTAAAAGCGTTGACGTAGAGGTCGCAAAGGATGCAAAATGCTGACGTAATGAGACGCAGAAGCCGCAGAGGCTAACGTTGGGCCTCAGAGGCAGCACTGGGGAGATTCTGCGAGGCAAACTGGGAGTAGATCAGCAGATTCTGAGCCAAGAGAGGGTGACGCAGCTCCTAGAGGAGTGCGTTGTTCCAGGGCAGTGCTTGGAGCAGCTTTCGTTGTCCAACATAAGGAACAGCTGGAGTCGCTGTGGAGTTTGATCATCTGTTTGCTGATTTGCCAAAATATCTGTCTCCAGATAAAGGTACTACTACCGAGGATATTCTCTGTTGGGTGAGCCATTTCTGGCACCGTAGTTTTATTCATGAAATCTGCTGAATAATACAAACCCTCTATATGTTGCACCGGTTTTCTCAAATTGGGTTTTTCCATCGACGATTGTCCAAAAATAACAGTGTCCCTTGTGTTATTGTCTCTGTTTATTTCAGTGAATGATCTGTATATTTGTGAAGGCTGCAATAGTGTTTACTTCGATGTTTTTGCAATTAAATAACTTGTTAATGTAAAGAACAAGTAGGAGATTATAAACCAGTAATTGCAGCAGGGGTTTCTATTGTGTTAGATTCAGGAATTTTCACACTTCGATTTATGGCTCTTCAGCAACTGCGTTTGCTCTCTGGGAATCAACCTGCCAAGAAAATCGAACTGCAGAAGTGTCTTCTCCATCACCACATCGACCAACTCTTATAATCCACTGTTGGAGCACCAACAGCCAAGATTAAAACATAATCGATGGCTAGGATCATCTTTAGATTGATCTATGTCAGTTTCTAGATCATTCTCGCCTTATCTCAATTAACATTGATTAATTAACGATATTTCCTAAGTTATATTCCCTAAGTTTAGACTTAGGAAATATTTTAAAAAATCAATTAATAATTTGATTGAGACAATTCTAGACAGAATTTCCATAAACAATTTTTGGGTTTCAAAGATATCATGTATTCTAGCCTCTCCACCAAATTTCGTGGCTAGAACACATCCGATGCTACAAAAACTAGGATCTACGAGGCACATACTCCACCTAAGTTCACCAAAGTATGTCCTACACAGGACCATTTCCTCATCCGGTGTCACAATACTTGGCACAAGGAAATGTTGGTCCTTCAGACCATTCTTATACCCGGTCAATGTAGTTGACTTACAACTATTAGTCCTCGGCACAGTACATGACTCAAGAATGTCGGTCCATGATGCTTATACAATCTACCATTCTCCCTATCCGTGTTCATGTACTTGACTTACAACTGTACATCCTTTCCAAAGTGCATGACACATGGAGAATTAGGTGTCCATCCTCACTCCCTCTTAACCTGGGAGGAGTAATCTACAAACCCAACCTTAATTCGAAAGAACTCATACTTCCCTTACATCAGCTACCTGTTCATCCGTGGAGATCTGTTGTAGCTTCTCGACTCCTATCTGCACCATATTCTCGAATCATAAAGCACTTCGACGTTTCGTGAAAAATCAGGTTCTCTGACAATCTTTATAGAGTATCGCGATCAAATCTAGCATGTTGTCAAATAGTCCATCAAACATTTTACAGAGTCGAACTGCTTCACAGCTAATTGTACAAACTCCCATATCTTCTACCTCCATGGTACAAGAGAATCCTCTTTCATGCTCTTCCAAGAAACCATACCAGATCCCAACCATTAGTAGTATCTTTGTCATCAGCACTGCCAACCCAATCGATGTATCCTCAAGCACCAAGTTGTAGTGTAAGATCCTTCATGTCAAATTCTGCCTCCAGCTCCATCTGAAGTCAATATTTCTACCTTTGATTGATGAGCCATTCTTTCCCAAAGTACTAGGTCTTCTTTAATCATGAGGCTCATTCAAAATCTAGGGTAACCCTTCCAACTCAGGCAAATGAACCTCTCCTTCTTACTGGGAGATTCTTCTTTGCTTCCATGCTGTTATTAGCTGCACGATTGCCTTCTCTCATATTTTAAATTTTCTTCTTTAGTACACATCAGAGAAAGTCCTTATGTTTTGCTTCCATTCTTCCAGTTCTTCCATTTGTTGCCTAAGCCTGAGCAATTCTTGTTATTGACCTGCAAACCTTACTGGGAGGATATAAAAGAACAATTATAACCAAGCAAATGATACATATACAAGAGATTAACCAAAAATTAAAGACAATAACAATAGTCTTAACCAAAGAGAAAAGGTATCAAATGCTTATGTTTTAAGAAGAGTCAGCTCCCTCTTAATCTATGGATTTCTTGCATTCACCTGCAACTTTGTCAGTTCCATCCGGCATCCAGCTTGTAAGACAACTTCATCCACATCATCATGCATAGGCTAGGGTTTCTACTTCTTTCAGTGGAAGCAATCAATCCTAGGGTACAAACCCTTGACATTTCTTGTTCAAGAACTTCGCTAGGGTTTATAGATCAACACACTTGAATGATCAAGAATTTTTCTTTCAGCTTCTCAATTTGCTAGGATTTTTGTAAACCCTGGGATCTTAATTTGCAAGTCCTCAAATGCAAATACACCAGATTTCTTACATCATTAATTTAATCAACAGTTAATCTTGACGTCATCAAGCCAAGCAAACAGTGTATTTCACCATGGTAGATCTCAGTATTCAAGAGACTTTGGCATCAATTTTTACTCCAATATCCTTGGCTTGTAACATTGTAGTTTTGATACTTTACCTTCATATCAAGCCATGCCACAGCTGAGCTTCAAAAGAATTACATATATGCCACACCTCAAGTTGTATTGTAACTAGTATCTCAAGCCAAACCAATTCAACAATTTCTTCAAGTTGTTTAGTTCAAAGAGACATTAGGTCATCAATCTGTAATATGTATGAACCAGAGATCCTTGTAGGATAGCATAAGATTCAGATTCATCAGAAGGTTTTCTTTCTGAGGCTTCATGCGCAAGAAAAATAATTTTCAGTCATACCTGAGGTTATTCAGCCTCAATTAGCAGCCCTGAGGTCTTTCGATTCTGAGCAATTAGCCAGAGATTGGTTCTTATGGGTATAGCAATAGAGAACTCTTTATATTTGTAGTGTCATGTTTGCATTAGGATAAGGGACAACCTTCAAAACAAGTGTAAGATGCAACTCCTATAAACACCAAAGCATAGAACTATGTCTGATTTGATCGTAGTGCTTATCACAGTGATGACACCCTTCTTTTGGAGACCCTTGCAGCTTGATTTGATTTCAAACTTAACCTTGACACCACAGAGATGAGGCTCGGTATAGACTGTATTTCCACAGACTTCAGATTTCTGTAGTGATAAAGTGTTTCAGGTCTGCATCCTTGGATCCACAAATTTTCAAGGAAAACAAGTGCCACAAGTAGCTCGCCCTAGGTTACAGAGAGATATTGTCATGGCTACACATTGTCTCAGAGATATAGAAGTCATAAACTTCACTTGTATTACTAAGATGAGTAACCTTCACATCTTACATAGATTACAGAGACAAAGAGTTTTAGATCCTTCAAATGATGTGTACTTGGAGGAGGAAGAATACATGCTTGGATCTTAATTTTGATTTCTAGTTCAGTTTTCAAATTGTTCAAAGATGAACTTCGCACAAGTTATATGACTTGGCAGGTTGTCTGAACTTTGAAGTATGATCTCAGTGGTATACGAATCTTTGTGGCATACAGAAGCTCAGTCTTTAGATGACATTTCAGATAGTTTGGATACCTTATAACTCAAATCACAATCCTTGTTATGTGGAGATATATCACAATTCCATGACTCGCACATTGCCACAAAAATTTTGGCCTCAGACTTCGTGACATTCCATGGTTTTAGAGTTTCGGATCACCAAATATTGAGCTACAGGACTTTGTACCATAGAGATAACACAAGCACTCAACCCTCCTTACATGAGAAATTTTACAGAGATGGATCAGAAAAACAAGCTTGGTACTTCACATATGATATTCAGAGTCCAGACACGTTACAAAGGTATTCACAAGGAGACTCAAACTTATCACATTATACTAGGATCAGAATTATTTGGATCACAGAGAGGACTTGTTTCTTCACTTGGGAACCTCCAGACTTCTTCACAGGAATAATTTGGACCATGGAACAGAGATAAAACAGCTTCTTGAAACTAGCTCTAATACCATGTTGAAATTCAAATGCAAGGGAGAATTTCTTAACATGATAATTACTTGTGACTGTTTATTTATGTTTTTCATTTAGCATTTATTTTATTCATTAGGTCATCAAGCAATTATACATATACAATGCACAAAACAACAAGGGACACCAGAAATTAGGCTAGAGGCCAAGGCAAAATCCACCAGGGTAAAACCCAGCAATCCTTTCCTTATAGAATCTTTAGTCAACAGGGGAAATCCAAGCCATAGATAAACTGACCAGTAACCCAAGTGCCAAGTCAGCCCTCCATCAACAACTCAAATTTTGCCTTCAATAAGACTGCCACATGCTTATCGTTGGATGCCACGTCCCACAGAGATAGAGTGTCTTAGGTAGGTTGTATTCCACAAAGACAATGACTCTTCCCGCAACTCACATTTGACAAAGATAACAGCCCTCCTGCAGCTCACATTCTTCAGACATAATGGTCCTCTTGTAGCTTGCCTTTCAACAGAAACTTAGTGCCTTAGTAAGCTCGTATGCCACAGAAAAATATGCCTCAGACATCCGAATTCTTCTTCAATAAATAAGCATTGAATTTTTTGCCAAGTGGTGTAGTAATGTTGTCAATATATAGTGGTAGCCTTATCTGAAAAGGTGCCTCCTAGAGCACAGCCAACTTGGCAAATTGGATGCACAAATGACACAGTCAAAAATTTTACTTGTTTTACAAGGGTCACAAAGAACATGCCCTTCTACTTTTGCTTTTGACCAAAACAAAGCATGAAGAACATGCTAGAAGATAAAATAATTTTTCTTCTTTTCTTTTTACATAAAATACATATTGATACAAGTACAATGACAATTATCAAGACTGGCCCTAGTTACAATTTCAACACTCCCTCTTAACTAGGAAGATATTCATAATGGCTCATTGAGATATTCTCAAGTTGAAGACTTCTACAAGAAAGGATCAAGATTGATAAACATCATTATAAATATCATCATGACCAGCATTGTCAAATTACCAAGGCCTTGATAAGTAAGATCTATCTCTCCACTAGATCAAAGCACAATGCTAGAAAGCATTCAATAGGACACCACACAACTGCCTCCCCAAGGCACATACTCCACCCAGGTTCACCAAAGTATGTCCTTCACAGGACCATATCCTAATCTAGTGTCACAATACTTGACACAAGAAAATGTCTGTCCTCTGGACCATTCCTATATCGTGTCAATGTACTTCACTTATGATTGTTAGTTTTGGTTACAATACATGACTCAAGAACGTCGGTCCATGATACTTATCCAATCTACCATTCTCCCTATCCGTGTTTCATGTACATGACTTACGACTGTTAGTCCTGGCCACAGTTCATGACACATGAAGAACTAGGCGTCCATCCTCAATCCCTCTTAATCTGGGAGCAGTAATCTACAAGCCCAAGCTTGTTTCAAAAGTCCTCATACTTTCCTTACATCAACTACTTGTTCATCTTGTTGATTTGGGGTAGCATCGGATGTGCTCTAGCCATGAAAATTGGTGGAGAGGCTAAAGCACATGAGATCTCTAAGACCCAGAAATGGTTTGGGGAAATTACGCCCAGTTAGAGAGATATTAAAATAATTAATATTTTTAATGGGTTCCTAACTTCTAAGTCTAAACTTAGGAAAATAAAAATATTAATGGGTATTAATATAAAATTGGGTGAGATTGTTCTAAAAGACATGGATCAAGCCAAATCTAACCTTAGCCGTTGAATAGAGATTTAATCTCGGACATTGAAGACTCAATAGAAAAAGTATAAGAGGAGGCTTGAGAGTCAGTTGGAGATACACCAAGATTGATCAGTCAGTTCGATTTTCTAGAGCGGAGTTTGCTGAGAGAAATCGAACAAATGATCATAGTTGCGGCGAGGGGCAATGAATGCATAGCAAAGATAGTGCCGAAGGACCAACGCAGAGGCAGAAGAGGCTACGTAGAGCCAGTAGGAGCCACACAGAGGGCTAGAGTGACTGTGCAGAGGCTAGCAGGGTCTGCGTGGGTGATGCAAAGGGCCAGAGAGCCAAAGCAGAGCAGGAGAAGGTTAACGCAAGGGGCTTCTGAGTGAGGCAGAGACCAAAAGGGTTGATGCAGAGGCCAGAAAGGCTGACGCAGAGCTTCAGAGAAGCGTCGAAGAGATTTTCGTGGAGCAGACTTGCTAAATATCTGCTTCCAAAGAGAGGTATTATTGTCAAATTGATTTCTCTGTTCGGTGAGCCAATTTGGCACCCTAGTTGTACTCAAGAAAGTTGCTTAATAATAAAACCCTCAGAACTGCTACACCAGTTTTCCTGCATTGGGTTTTTCCGAGGACGATTGTCCAAAAATAACAATGTCCCTTATGTGTTTGTCTGTTATTTTCAGTTGATGATCTATAGATGGTTGAGACTGCATTTGTGTTTATTTTTAGTATTTATATGGTTAAATAAACTTGTTAAGAAATAAACAAGTAGGTGAAATAAACCAGATAGTGCAGGAAGAATTTCTAACAGGTTAGACTTAGAAATTTCAACACATCCATGGAGATTTGTCGTAGCTTCTACACCATCCTCTCGAATCATAAAGTGTTTCGACCTTTCATGAAAAAACAGGTTCTCTGACAATCTTTATAGAGTATCGCAATCGAATCCAGCACATCGTCAAATAGTTTGTCAAACATTTTACGGAGTCGAACTGCTTCACAACTAATTGTACAAACTGCCATATTTTCTACCTTCGTAGTGCAACAGAGTCCTACTTCATGCTCTTCCAAGAAACCATACCAGATCCCAACCATCAGAAGTATCTTTGTCATCATCACTGCCAACCCAATCGATGTATTGTCAAGTCCCAAGTTGTAGTGTAAGATCCTTCATGTCAAATTCTACGTCCATCTCCCTCTGAAGTAAATATTTCTACCTTTGAATTGAGTCCTTTCCCAAAGTACTTGATCTTCTTTAATCATGTTTTGTCTATCATGGACTTTGTCCTTCATGATTTCCATGGAGATGTCACAAGTTCTTGTTTCTAATGCTTCCATGATGCCACGATGCATCTTATCATCATTGTCATATCTTATAGTAGAAGTTTATGATAGGACCCTTTTGTGAGGGATACTATCCCAATCATAGAGATCTATTACTCCCTCTTTCCTTGGCCCTTTTCTTCAGCTTCCTCCATCTATTTGGTGATATGAGCTTCCAAAATTTTAGCTATGCCTATTCTGCCTTGTTTGAGTACCAAACTTCCCTTTCCTTTCTGCACGTGATTCAGTCCTTCGCCCTTCAATACTTTTGCCATCAACTTGTCTTTCTCTATTTAGCATAGAGAACATAAGTTGTCAAATGAGGTAACCTTCTCATCTCATGGACATTTGTTACCTTGATTAGCTGTTAGTGCATTATGGTTATCTTCCTTTCTAGGTCTTGTAGATGGAAGATATCCTACATCCTTTGATACCCTTTACTTTCATGTAGATCAAATTTCATGTGACCTTTTTCAATGCATCTTTAGAGAATAAGTTTATCATCTACATCACTTTGATGTTTCCAATTTTGCTATGTGAGGGGATCTTTCATAAGCATCCCTTTCCATCTCAGTTGCACGAAAGGGGGAAACGGGTACGAGTTTCCGAAACAGGAAGCGATACGAAACGCGACCTCCCCAAATTTTGGATACGGGGAAACACGAATATATATATATATATATATATGTGCAATCATAAAGCATAAATGATACATTATAATTTATTACACTTAAACATTAAGATTTAATTTACATCACATTACTCATGAATGATCACATAATGAAAATAAAAATATCGGAATATCCAAAAGCAACCTTTATTATATATCCAAATCTCAAAATCAGCGTTTATTTATATTAATATATGAGGCTGCAAGTACAATAAAGACTATAAGGCTGCAAGAGAGAGATCCAAATCAGGATTTTCTGCATCTACATCCCATTCTTTAGAAGGACCATTGTTGTATTGGGAGTCTCCTCCTACATAGTTGAACAACCTTAGTGCTCTTGATTAAATACATGTTTCATACCCTAGTACCCTACATGATCTTGATTATTGGGAGTTTGCCCTGCATAGAGGGCTTGGTTCTCTTGGTTAAATACAAGTTCCATACCCTAATACATGATAAAATCCAATGGAAACATTGCAATCCCTCCAATCCTGAAATCCTGGAAAACAAATAAGTTTGCTGGATTTTGAGTGAGATCTAAAATTCTACTTTCTCCCTATGAAATCCAAAGAGGGTGAAACCACTCTCAAACATCCTGAGTCATTTCATGGTAATGTTAAAAATTTAAGTAAAAGGATGAAAATGAAAAATAAATGAGAATATCACTTTTACTTTAAGAATTTAACATTACCATGAACTGCATATCCCTCAAACTCCCTTATGAACTGCATATCAACACTAGGGCAAAAATTCACTTTTATAACTTTAGACATGCATCTAAAAGCAACAAGAAGTCACTAACATACCCTAAAAGTAAATTAAAAAAATAAATAAATAAAAACACAAGTTAATGAGGAAACATGGGTCGTACGGCCCTGAAACGTGTTTCCAGCCGTACTGGCCACATTTCCGTTTCGAGAAACGTGGCAGTACGGCTGGAAACGCATTTCACGGCCGTACCAAACGTGTTTCCGCGTTTCGTACCCGTTTCCGTACGGAAACAGACCCCTATACCACGTTTCCTGCAACATAGTTCCCAAACATCAAACCCAAGAGCCATTAGATAAGTCCACATCCTTATACTCCAGATTGCGTAGTTTGTTCCATCAAACAATGGTACTTTGTTTGTGGAGAAACCTTCTTGACTAGCCATGTGTGCTTTGGAAATCTACCTTCCAGTAGTTAGATTGTTTTCAAAGGAACTTGCTCAGATACCAATTGTTGAACTTATGCTTATATTGAGAGTGGGGGGAGGGGCGGGCGAGTGTTAAATCAATATAAGATCCCCCCTTTTTTTAAATGAGCATTCGTCAATCATTCATTAACTTCAAAGCATTAAATGCATGTAAACTCAAATCATAATACATAGAGTTTAATGTAGAAACCCTCGCAAGATAAAACCACAAAAACTTATCTTTTAAAATGTTTTTAGCTATGTTGAACGGGAACCCATCCCCCCCAAAAATACTCACGTACCCTGTGTCCCCACGTTCCAGGGACTTTTGGACCCTTGGGAAATGTCCCCAAACTATTGGAGATTCCATTGGGGACTTGCTAGCTGTCCCCAAGACGTTCCGGACAGATTTCAGGGATGTTCCGGACAGATTTCAGGGATGTTGTTGGCAGATTTCAAGGGTTTTCTGGGCAAATTTCAGGGATGTTTTGGGAAGGTTTTAGGGATAATCCAAGCATAGAGCTTCAATTTTGACAATCATGGACATTGATGATTGAACAATAAGATCATTTTTCCCATTCATCTTTTTTGGAATGCATTGAATCTAAATTTTTTGTACAAGTTGCAGCTCAAAACATGGGTTTTGTATGATGGGTTTCATTTTGGATTTCTAGTGATTTAGATATTGGATTTTCAATGGTAAAATTACAAAAAGCACCCTCCTGTCAAGAAAACAGAAAATACAACGTTTGAGGATCATCTCAGCTTTTACATATCGTATGTGGGTTTCGAGGACTCATTCAAGTTTAGTGCTTCCGTCATCCCAACCCCAAGCATTGTGAAAACAATTAGATAGTTGTGAATTGGATTACTGAATGTTTAAATAAATTCCTATTCAATCCCCTTCTTAATCTGAAATATGAATTTAATATCATTAGAAAACCAAATTATTTTATAGTGGTTTTCATCACAGCTATAAAAGTTTGCAAAACCTATTGAAAAGGGAATGCCTTTTGTGTTTAACATAGTTGTCATTAACAAGAAATATGAGGAAAAAAACTAATATAAAGACAGTTCTCCTTGATAGATTGTTCATGGACCTTATTACAAATTTAAAGTAGTTACACTTAAGTTTCCTAAAGGTAAAGCTCATGTCTAGTGGCCAACAATGGAATGTCACTCAACCTTTTCAAATTGTTTGAGATTTTAATTCTGCATATATATATATTGTCGTCCCCAACCCCTGTCCCCTGAAAATTTGGGGGTGTGCTATAACCCTTATGGGGACTCCTACTCCTGTCCCAAAACCAGTGCAACATAGGTTTTCAGGCACCAACCTACTGCCACAAAGCTTGTAGGCACCAACTATTGGAAACACCGATTTAGCTGAGCACCAACTCAACAAGATATTGAATAGGCAACAACCTGCTAAAGACACCTATCTCCTTGGCTAAGCACCAACTTAGGAAGACCTATATAGGCGTCAACCTAAGGTCTTCATACACATTGTACTTTTGACTTCATCTACAACCTTCATACTTCATGCATTTCACAGTATCATCATATCCTTAACTTTCATGCTCTAGTATCTCTCCTTGCTTCATACCCTAGACATAGCTTCAAACCCTTGTCAGATTTTTCCTTCATGCCCTAGGGAACCTCATACTATCATTCACCAGAATATAATCCTAGGCTAGTGCACTTAACAACATCACAACCCCAAAACAACGCACTTCACAGCATCATAGACCTCAGTCCTTCATAGTGCAGCCTTAACACTAAGAAAACTCCTTTGACTCCTCTTGCACACCTATAAACCCCAAGAATACTCCCCAGCTGGCAGCTCCTCTTGTGCACCTCAGATCTCATTTGCACACTTGTACTTGTTCTTTTTGCTTGGATTGCCTTCCAATGTGCTCATCTAGCCTTTATTTATAGTGTTTTTGCATTCTTATGGGGCTGAGATGTAAAACTGGCTAAGCTGACCTGTACTTTCTGGCTGGACTGAGCTAACCGAATCTTTCATATATCCTCATTCCTATGGAGTTAGGGAGTGCCATATACGGTTGCAAAAGTCTTGAAATAAAATTTTCAACCATATATCTTATGCTCCCATTTGAGCTAGGTCTTTAGAGTAACAAGACCTTCAAGTATAGGGTATCCAAACTGGCATCAAAAGTTCAAAAACAATATTTCCAATAATCTCCTTCTTGCAATATTTATGTTGGACATCTGTAGTCTCCCCCTCTTTGACATCAATGACAACAATATTTCCAACATATGATAGTAATATGGGGTTGGGCTTAAGGTATGTGTTCTTAGTCTCTAAAGCATGGAATTCTTATCAGTGAATTTACATCAGCTTAAACAACAACTATCAACATGATTGAAATGTACACAAGGATGATGCTGATAAATGATTAAGAATAAGTAATAGTTATTGAACATTTGCAATGTTTATTATTTTTTTTTCTGGAAGGATTAGGAATGGCTATTGAATATTTGTGATATACAGAACCTTTTGTTAGCTTCTGATGGAAGACAAAATACTATTGGAACAATCCTGCTGCTTTACAGGTTTTAATGTAAATTATGAACATGCTTGAGCAGTTATGTGAAGTATTGATGGTTAGTTCTAACATGGAATTGCTTATGGTAAAGATAAGAACTGTATCATTGTTTCTTTATGGTACCTAAGGGTTGTTGAGGAGTATATACAAGAAGAGCTTTGTACTTAAGCTGGTTATTAATTATTAAAGAACAATGATTAATATTATGTGCATCTATATATGTTGTCAGGTTGAGTTTGATTCTGATGAGGAAGATCCAAATTTCTCTCTAGGGACCAATGGAAAGTGACAACCATGAGTTCAATGGTGGTAAATATGCTCTAGCTATGTATGTCATGTTAGAGGTGTATGGCTTTCTAATTTTTCTATCATCAGTTCCAGCAGCAATATTTGCCAGGTGTTGTTACAATACGTGCAACAGATTAGCCATGCTGACACAATACATTGGGATGGAGTGAACCGAAGGAAAATGGTTAGGACATTGAATGAATGAACCCAGAAACTAGAGACCATAAGAGATCATAATCCAGTTCAAATGGATAAATTATTACACATCAAACTGGATTACAGCATTAGAAAACCCACCATTGATATTTGCATTGGTGGATTTTAGTTAAAGGTATAGATGATCAATTTGGATGCACACAAAATAATGCATCATGAGGAAAGTTGCAGCTCTAGTTATTTTCCCATATTCCTAGAAGTTGAGGAACTCCAGTGTAAAGATTGTTCGTGTACTTTTCTGCTGATTATAGCAGTTTATCAATTTCTAATTGAATTTTGAATTTAAAGAAAATGTCAATGCGGTTCGTTGTTTTATTTAGAATAATTTTCTGGTGATGGGAATAGCTATTATCAAGCTTATAATGTATATTATTATGTCAACAACTTCACTTCATAAAGTTAATACCTTAGTATTATTATTTCAACTATGTGTCACTTTCTCCTTTTGCTCAGAATGTAGAAAACACAATTTTTTGATGCACCTTTTTCTTGCGTTATTGTTACTGAAAGCCATGCCCATGTATGCCGGTGCTCTATAGAGCTTCATGATGCTATAAAATCCAAACCGTTACTTTTCTACAAGGTAGCCAAATTAAATGAATGATAGTAGATTGTAAATAATTGGAGACATGATGCTTATTGTTAAAAACTAATATATCAATTTGGTCTTCGGAGGCATGATACTTTACTGTTAAAAAATATTATATCAATTTGTTCAATTTAAACAATGTTTGGGTGAAAATAGGTATCACATACATGCATGATAAGTCAAACTCAATGCAAGTCAATAAACATTGTTACTGTCATTTAGCCGTGGGATACTCTTTGATTCATGGGCATTGAATGAGTTTTAAGGGTAAGTAGAGTGCAAGGAACATATATGAGAGAGAGTCATAATTAAGGAAGTGCATTACTTAAGGGGATCAGGCAGTACTAATAGGTTGAGAAGTTAAATGCCATCCTTAAGACTCCTTCACCTTGATTTATATACTGATTGGGTAGTCACAATCCGCTGCTCACAGACTTGCTGACTTATCGGATGGATTGGGTCTACGAGTACATCCAAGGACAAACCCTAGAAGAACTCGAGGATACCACCCATTGTCAACTTTAGGATGGTTCTCCTCCAACACAAGGGGGGAATTCCCCAATAAGACTACAAACCCATCCTTGCAAAGCTTGATATAAAAATCACTTGTGGATTGAAGATGCTCTTAGATTTAGGTAATAAAGTGATGGTGGACTTACCAATATTAGTGTCAATTTATCGCTGTTGTTGTGAAGATCAAAGAGCAAACATGCTTGAGTGTGGTAAAGAAGACCTAATCAGGGCATGCATTAATTCACTACAATTAGTCCAAAACACATTTTGGATCATGCAAGTGTTGAAATATGTAACTAGGTTCGGTCTTCATAAATGCATTTGAGATTTACTTATCAAAAGAATGAAGAAATTATTATTATTATTATTATTTTTTTCCTAAGTAACACTAATTCTATTAACAAAGTAGAGAAATATAATTACATAGAGACCGAAGTCAAGACTCTGCTCTGATGAGAGGCATAATTGTCAAGTGAAAACAGGTGAGAAGATAGGAATCAGAACCCACGCAGGGGATCGGGATGATACTCTCCTAGTGCTTCATAGTTAACAAAAACATAAAAAAACACAGGAAATCCACAACACAGCTTACATAACAAGCTTGCCCAGTGATAGACGTAGCATAACCAGAAAACGACACCGGGGAGAGCTTGCTAGTCATCTTGTGGTTCTTCCATGATACGGCACCATCCGAATTATGGCACATCCTTAGCTTGAGCAACGTTTTGATCAGAGGGGCCAGGGTCAACCGGCATCATCTTCGCATCCTGAGCGCTACAACCTTGAACATTCAAATCTTGCCGAGGCGCATTTCCAATTCCCAGCTAGATGGAAGGAGAAGGAACAGAGACTACCCCTGAGCCTCCCGGATGAGAATCAGAGGCCTCCATCTGAGCAGTCTCATGGAAGACCACCGTGCTGTGCGCCGTTATCCTAGGCCGATGCAGGGAACTATTAAAAGAGAAAATTGCAGAGCCAGACGAGGAAGGAGGCCCAGGGTGGTGTCTGGAGGGTCGGAGCCGCCCTCTCCCATTGCGCGTGCTGGGGTAGCGACCGGTAAACAGTTCACTGGAGAGGGAAGGCGAGTCAGAAGACGAGCTTGTTGGCGCTCGCCGGGGCTGGCCTCTTCGGCACCCCATTCTTTGGCGAAGTTGAGCCATCTATGAGGGTGCGACAATGAGATGCCGGACAGGCCGAGCAACAATTAGGCTAGCGGAGCAACAGAGACATCGAGACCAGGAGGGGAGCCTACGGATGCCCTTCACCAGCAAAACCAAATTGAACACTAAGTGATTCTCTCCAGAGAAAGTTCGGGCGACCTTAGGCTTGACAGGGACAATCTCCCGCCACCCTGTATCAGAGACGAGGCCCGATACCAGATGATAAATCGTTGGGATAGAGGCTATGAACACACAACTCAAAACCCACCACCCGATGCCAGAGACAGACTGAGACCAGATGATGAAAAGTCGAGACTAAGACCACCAGACAAGAGCTTGAGACCCGGCGGAGGAAAGAGAGGAGCAGTAGGAGCCGCTCCAGGAGGTCCTAGCCAAGCTCCAGAGAGACTTTCCCCAGCAAGTACTGAAATCCCTCAGAAAAAACAGAGCTAATCCCAGATAGCCTAAAAACCGAAATGAGACCTGAGACGAGGGGATGAGCCAATTGAAACAACCCAAATGACTTCATCGCAAACCCAAAACAGAGCCTGGCCTTAACCTTTCCTGGCATGCCTCGAGAAGCCTCTTCCATTACTGCAACATTGAAGAACGCCGTCATCTCTTGCAGGTCTGAGCGTGTGGAGAGAAGAACCGTCATGGTAGACAAGAGGTGAGGACCAGAGCCACTGGAATGTGATCTGTTTAACCTTACATTTCGCGCATGTCGAGCGCTCTCCCGCTTACATGTATTTAACTCTATGTACTGGGTGGGCAGGGGTCGAACTGCCTCGCCCCACCCTTGTCTCTTCACCGTAAATGCCGCCTCAATCACTCGCATCCGGGGATTATTATTATTATTATTATTATTATTATTATTATGACTTATTAAAGAATGGGCTTCATGCTTGGGTCAACATGTTTTAGGTCAAAGTCCCCATTGAGGACTTCTAGGATTTATTCTAAGTCATTAGAGTCATTATACATTAAAATAGACCTTTCTTGGGCTTTCGAAGCATGTAAAAAGAATTATTTTTGAGTCAAAAATGAATTTAGTCTCGTCCACACCAAGTCCACCTCAAGAAGATCAAGTCGGCCTCAAGAAGGGTAATTCGACCTCACTGGAAGGCTATATATACAAGGCTATTCGAATTCATTTGGAGCAATTCACTCTCTCACACATAGTTCGATACCCTGAAGCTGTAAGCTGGGTAGTGCGAAATTGAAAGAGAGTAGAAGGAAGCTGGAAAGGAGTGCAAATTTTTGGAGGAAGATAGAAGACACCAAGATCAAAATTTTGGGTCATCTCCCTCTCTCTTCTGAGGTGTACCAAGGGAGATTGAAGTTTTTCAAGTCTAGTCGAAGCTGTTGTTGTTGCTGCTACTGGGTCGAAGTTGCTATTGAATGTTGATGCTATTAGGTTGAAGTTGCTTTTGAATGGTTATCATCTGCGAGAAGGATTGAGGGCTTACTTGGTGTGGAGGAAGTCTTTGTTTAGGTCAAGAGTCTTGGATTATGTCGAGAAACTATTGAAGGAAGAATTGTTGACTGGGTTTTCCCCTAGATAGGGGTTTTTCATTGGATGTCAGTGTACATCTGTTGTCCTTGTGCTATTGTTTTTGTAATTGCTTGATGAACTAAAAGATAAAAGAACATAAAGATAAAATAATCACGAGTAACTATCTATATAAGAAAATATTTCTGCCTTTGTAATTTTCTAACATGGTATCAGAGCTAAGGTGAAGGAGAAAAAAGGCAGTTTTGAGTATCTATTGAAAGAAGTCAAAAGGATTGATCAAGGGATCATAGAAGGAGCTCTTATAAGAGAAGAAGCTCACTATCTTCAAGGACAATGTCTAACACAATAAAGAGTGAGAACAAATTAGAAGGATCATCAAACTATAGGTGTTGGAAGGAGAGAATTAACCTCCTTCTTGAAAAGAGCAAGGTCTTAGATTTGGTCAAAGGAAAAGTGAAGAGACCTATAGAAGAATCCAGTGATGCAGATAAGGTGAAGTATAGAGAGTAAGAAATATTGGCTATGACATTGATGGTAGAAAGCATAGAGGACAATCTCGTCCCATACATTTCCAATATAGTCCATGCTCAAGAAACGTATGAAGCTTTGTCAAATTGTTCACTATCAAGAACATTGGTCAAGTAACAAGTTTGAAGAATGAGTTAAGGACTACAAAAATGACAAAGGATGATACTGTGGCTTCCTTCTTTGTAAGGATATCTAGAATTAGAGATAAACTTCAAGCCATAAATGAAATTGTACCAGAAAAGGAGCTAGTAATCATTGCATTATTGCGATTACCAACTACTTGGAGTTCTTTTCTTCAGGTCTCAACAGTTGGAAAGAATCTCCTACCTTTGAGCAATTATGGAATGCTTGCACCCAAGAAGAAATGAGAATCTCATTAGTATCCAACAATGAAGGAGAAAAGGTTTCAAATGCATACTCTGCTTCTCACAAGAAATGAAACTCCAAGAAGTCAAGAGGCCCAAGAAGGAAGGTCGACATTTCCAAGATAAAATGTTACCAATGTCACAAAGTGGGTCATGATAGAAGTGACTGTCCTGACAATCCAAAGAACAAGAAAAGAAGTAGAGACCAAGCCAATGTTGTTGAAGAAGGATCTCGAAAGAAGAATAAGCTCGAAGCACTGGATATAAGGGACTTACACTAATAATTCCTTTGATCTAAGCTTTAGTTATTTTATTTTTGATTTCTTAGTATTTGTAGGTTTAACATATTTTGGAAAAACTTTTTTTTAATTTGTTCATAAGGTTATAGGTATCCCTCATGCTTGGAGGGATCCCTCAGCGACCCCAACGATAAGTATCTTATTACCTTTTTTCATTTTTAGTCCTCCTTACCTATCTAGTTTTGCTTGCATTAATATTAATCACATTTCTATTCATATTTTCCTTGTTTAGGAAAAAATTGTTGAAGACTCAAGGAGGAAGCCCTCACAAGACAAAGCATTGGAATTACAAGGTTTGTTAAGAGGATTAGGACCACACTTAATCCTCTTTCTTAGTTACAAGTTACAATAGACTTCAGTGATTGAATGAACAACTATAACCATAAATTTCTATAAACAAATTTCCTCAATTACCCAAGGTTGCATCAAGAGTTAGGGAAGATTTTGACCTCAACCTTATTGTCATCTTATTGGAGCAATAATGCCCTCCTACAAAGATTATTTCAGCGACACAATACAATGACAATCCTTGCAAAATCGTAGTTATCCATGATAGAGAAATGGAGAAACCTTGTGTTGAGCTAGACCGTTAACTTCTTCCTCCCACGTGATCTTCAACTAAGCTTGAAGGGGAGATCCTATTCATCTAACCACGCTTTTAAAATTGAGAGCTCCCTCCCTTATATAAAACTTCTCCTCAACATTTTACAATAAATTTTTATTGAGTAATGAACCTTCTAGAAACTATAATATTAAAATACAAAGTCTTCTAGAATTCTCATTCAATCTACTTGCTCCTAATGTAGGGTAAAAAGATGCACAAAATAGGGCTTGAATTATGAATAGTTCATTTCTTCCATATGTCTCCTCTCCATGGCGGATGTTCCCTTAAATCATGGTGTTTGACCTTGTCTATAGCGTTTATGTGTCACATGACTCCTTCCTAGCTTGGATATTCTCCACAAAGGACCTTCTAGTAGCTTCTTTTCCCTAAAATAAAAATAATACTTAATAAAATTATGGAGCACTCAAAATAAGCAACAATCAATCATAAAATCATGTAGCTGCCATGTGTCTTCTCCTTGGCTCTGGTGTTATTCACATAAAGGGGTTTTACCCTTTGATCCTTATTCTTTATCATAAAACAAGCTTGGACACCTCCCTAGGTGGAGACCTCCTCTTCTTTGGTGCATGTGTCCTTTGAATATGCCTTAGAAAAGCTCCTAATACCCCTCAAGAAGATGGGTATTCCTTCTATGATGGGCCTTCTGTCCATTGTGCAAGGTTTTTAGATAACATATTTCAATCTCATGAGGGGCATTCTTCTAGAAATCTCTTGATTTCCTTGTGGATGATGCCCAAAGCCCATGAAATGATAAATCTTGCCTCAACGTATGTGGGTATGCCTTGTACAATGTGAGATGACCCCAAGTGGTAAGAAATGCCTCCAAATATGTGGGTTTTTCCTTGATAACAATGAAGACACCCAAAGGCAGCTTCCAATGGAGAAATATGCATGAAAATTTGCAAAGAAGTGCCCTCAAATGGAAATCACCACAACAAGCCCCTAAATATGCAAGCTCAATCATGATCTATGCCCTAGAAGAAGTATACAACATGTAGAAGAAAAGATGATCACCTAAACACCCATCACCATCTCTCTCACACAAGATAAACCAATGAAGGCTTGAACTAATAACTCTAACAAAACTCACACCTCTCCAGTGCAATGTTGGGAAAATTTTATCTATTGCAGTAATTGGAAATTATTCTATTAACTTTAAATTTACTTATGCAATTTATTTTCTACGACAAACAATGAATAAAATCACAACTACAACTTTAACCACAAAAAATACCGCGGAAAACAAAATGCTAGAAATTGAGAAATTCTAGCGCATACACAATAAAAATGACACCGTTATTCTTGGATAATTGTCCCCGGAAAAACGCAACTTGGAAAAACCCAACTTAGAAAAACTAGAGTAGCAGATGAGGGGTTTGTTGTTATTCTTCAACAACAAATCTGAGTACAATAATTTGGATGCCAAACTGTCAATCTAGTATGAGAGAATCACTGGTAAAATTATTTTGAGGATTTTCGCTCACCCCACGGCTGATTCTAGCTCTCGAGACTAACCCCTCAGCAATTTGTACTTCCTTCTATGTCAACCTTTCTGCAATGCTTGCACATGCCTTGTTGTTGTTGCCTTTGGAAACTTTTGAAATCTACAACTCTGCTTCTCTCTAGCCCTATAGCTGATTCACTAGTCCTCCTGATCAAAATTCTGGTCACCAATGACTGAATCCACTGCTCCTCCAACTAGATCGAATTACTCTGCTGCTGCTGCCTGCGTAGTCCCTTTGGGAAAACTCGCACTCCCTCAATCTGACACTTCTGACACCACCAGAATACCACTTTACTCCTCTGCCACCTGCTACTCGATTTCTGGCTCAACTCTTCTTGCTGAATTACTCTGCTACTGGAAAATCAATCTGTCTAGATCAATGAGTGTCGACACTGGTAGATTCTCCAAGTACACATTGAATTCCTCTTATAATCCACTGTTGGAGCACCAACTATTGGACATTGGATAAGCCTATGCTCCTCGTGTGTTTCGTGACATGGACTAACTGCCTCTCATGGATCCTTATCTTTGGCGATGTGATCGTTGACTAACACCTGTGGGTTTTGGTTTATCGACAATCGTGATTCCCAACAAGTGGTATCAGAGTGTAAGTCATGAGTTCGATACACACTTGACTTGCGTTGGGGGGAGATTGTTGGACATTGGATAAACCAATGTTCCCTGTGTGTTTCATGACATGGACTAACTGCCTCTCGTGGATCTTTATCTATGGTGATGCGATCATTGACTAACACCTGTGAGTTTTGGTTTAATGACAATTGTGATTCCCAACACCAACGACCAAGATTAAAACTTAATCAATGGCTAGAATCATCTTGGAGTCGATCCATGTGAGTTTTTAGATTATTAGCACCTTGAATTAATTTATTATGATTAATTAACCATATTTCCTAAGTTTAGACTTAGGAAATATTTAAAAATTGGTTAATAATCTAATTAAGTCATCTTTAGGAGGAATTTCTATAATCGATTTCTGGGTTTTGGAGATCTCATGTATTCTAGCCTCTCCACCAAATTTCGTGGCTAGAATACATCTGATGCTACAAAAACTAGTAGTCCCTCTTAGCAAGGATTGTGTTCTCTCTAGTGTTACACATCTTGTCACAACACCCTGTCTCTGTATCAACTCTTGTCACGTTGTTGATGTATGGCTGCTGCTGCCCACCAACTTCTACGCAAATCTAATGTTGCATCTGTGCTGCTGCTGACACTGCCTCTGGAATGCAACTACTTCTCATCTGTTGTTGCTGCAATTGCAACTACTACAACTGAGAAGCATCCAAAATAATCTGTCCCTGCTACTGAAATAGGTTCTCCACCATACCCACCCATTCTCTGAAATAGACGAACTTGGCTCTCCCTAGAGATTTTGTGAGTGTATATGCAACTTGCTCATTTGTGGCAACATACTGTAGCTAGACCGCATCACGTTGTATACAATCTCTGATGAATTGACATCGAATATCTATATGTTTCGACCTGTCGTGAAACATTGGATTCTTAGAGAGCTTGATGCAACTTTGATTATCAAAGTAGACACTGGTCGCTTCCATCCTTTGCTTGAAAAAACTTACTAGCAGCTTCCGAAGCCATATAACTTCACACATAGTTGTGCTTTTGTAGAGCTCAGTGCTATTGACTTCTACTTCTTGCAACACCACGAGCCCATCCCTGATCCAATGCTGAAGAAATTCCTAGAAGTACTTTTCCTGTCTACTGAACTGTTTGCCGAATATGCATCTGTGAACCCACATAGTCTGACGTCATCCCCTTGGGTATATCTCAATCCATATTCGACTGTGCCGCACATATACCTTAGAATATGCCTCGCTGTTTCCTAATGTACCTTCTTCGACTCTACCATAAACCGACTGAGGGTATTGACTGTAAAGAAAATATTTGGCATAGCGTTGACCAGATACATGAGAGACCCAATACGCTATCTATACAAGGTGGGGTCAAAATCCTTGTCATCTGATGCATCTATCTTCTTTCAGTTGGTGTTCATGGGTGTAGACATGGGTCTACAATCTTGCATTTTGAACCTTTTCAGAATATTTGTCTTCCTTACCCAAGGAAGATATCCCCATCCTTCTGCTACACTTCCAATCTTAGGAAATAATGCATCAACCCCAAATTCTTCATATCAAACTCTATTGCCAGGTTCTTCTTGTAGTCCTCTATGAGCCTTGATGATCCTGTCAGGAAGAGATCATCTACATACAATACTAGTATATGTGACTCACCCTCTACCATCAAATAGTAAAGTTTGGGATCTGTGTCACTCTTGACGAATCCCACCTACTGCAAGTCGCTGTCAATCCGACCATACCACGCCCTGGGAGCCTGATTGAGTTCATATAGAGGTTTCGTTAGTCCACACACATGAGTGTGCCTCTCATGAGTTTCGAAGCCCTCTGGCTATTCTATGTACACCTCTTCCTCTATCACCCCATTCAAGAATGCTATCTTGATGTCCATCTGGTGAATCTACGATCCCATATGAGCTGATAGGGATATAACTAACTAGATAGAAGTTTATCTGGCAACTGGGGCAAAGGTCTCCTCATAATCTATCCCTTTTTTCCATGCATACCTCTTTTCGCACGAACCTAGCCTTGTACTTTTCCACACTGCCATCTACAACATACTTGATATTGTAGATTCATCTAGAACCTACAACTGACAAATTTTCAGGCCTTGGCACCACTCCAAAACATCATTCGTCATGATAGAGCTATACTCTTCTACCATGGCATCTACCCACACCTGATGTTGTGCGACCTCCTGAAAGCTGGAAGGTTCTGCAACCTGAGTCACTAATGCTTGGTACCTATCAAGATGTATGTGCTGTCTCTTGTTCGTCCTAGAAGTTCCAATAAACTCCTTTGCATCTCTTGAATGTCTGACGAACCTCTTTGCTGGCTCGACCACTAGTGGTGGGAGGTTCAACCAGCCCCTCCTCATCCCACCTTTGCTGCTTTGTCTGCTGTGAACTCCCCAGATCTCCTACCCCTGAGGATATACTGGTACTAGTCACTGTACTCGATCCTTGTGATTGTCCTACTGTTGGTCCCACTAGCTCCCCTTGTCGCTGGACCAATTCTACCATGGCATCTATCCACACCTGATGTTGTGCAACCTCTTGAAAGCTGCAAGGTTCTGCAACCTGAGCCACTAATGCTTGGTACCTGTCAGGATGTTTGCGCTGTCTCTTGTTCGTCCTAGAAGTTCCAATAAACTCCTTTGCATCTCTCAATGTCTGACGAACATTTACTGGCTCGACCACTAGTGGTGGGAGGTTCAACCAACTCCTCCTCATCCCACCTCCGTTGCTCTATCTGTTGTGAACTCCCCAGATCTCCTGCCCCTGAGGATATACTGGTACTAGTCACTGTACTCGATCCTTGTGACTGTCCTACCGCTGGTCCCACTCGCTGCCCTTGTCGCTCGACCAAAGGAGCTTTCGCTGACTGATTTTGATCGCCTGCAGACATCTCACGAGATCCCCTGAAAGCTCGGTATTCCATGAACTTCACGCCTCGTCTCACCACAATCTTCTTACTACTAGCTATGTAGATCCTGTATGCCTTTGAGGTTTCTCTATATCCAACAAGAAACCCCTTCTCTGCAGTCTGATCCAATTTGGTACGCTTTTCATCTGGCACGTGGCAATAAGAAACGTTGCCAAAAATCTTGAAGTGACTAACTTCTGGCTTCTTCCCTATGAAGACCCCTTCTGGCATTTTCTTTCTCAATGCTCTATGATGAGTCATGTTCTAAATATACATTGTCGTGTTACATGCCTTTGCCCGTAAAAACTTGGGAAAATCTTGGTCATACAACATAGCTTTTGCAGCGCCAACTCTGGTTTTGTTTTTCTGTTCTTCTACGCCATTTTGCTGTGGATTATATGGAGTTGTCCATTCCCTTCTGATGCCTTCCATCACCCAAAAATATGTGAAGTCTTTATCAACATATTCTCCACCATTATCTGAGTGAAATACCTTGATCTTCTTCCCTGTCACATTCTCCACGAGAGCCTTAAACTCTCGGAAATGATTGAAGACCTCATCTTTGGTCTTCAAGAAGTAGATCTAGGTTTTTCTAGGATGGTAATCAATAAAGGTGACAAAGTATTCGGCACCACTAAGAGCTCTAGTGGACATTGGGCCACAAATATCTAAATGTGTATGTCCTAACACGCCATTTGCTCTGTTGTCACTTCTTGGGAATGCTTCCTTAGCATACTTCCCAAGTACGCATCCTCTGCACACATCATCATGTTCCGTTAAGTTCTGGAACCCCTATTACTGTTTCCCCGAGCATCTTGAGCACCCCATGGTGTAGATGTCCCATTCTTCTATGTCATAACTCAGATCCTACCCACTGCTACTATCATTGCCTATTAGTGCCATTGGAGAGTTGAGATGCAACCCGTACAATCTGTTTCTTTGAACTCCAATTTGTCTTACCTTTTTCTAGCTTGAGTGTTTGACAAAATATTTCTTCCCTACGAAGTGGATATCATATCTCTTATCTTGTAACTGGGATACTGAAATCAAGTTCATACCCAATCCTGACACATGCAATACATATGTAGCTCTAGTGCTTGCTCTTGACTCTCTCTGAAAATTGATGGTACCTCTCCCTACTAGAGTACACTTTGTTTTGTTTCCCATCGTAATATGGAAGTCCATCTGCTCCTCATTGTAGCTAGAGAAATATTCTCTAACCCCTGTCATATGAGTTGATGCTCCACTATCTATATACTAAATACCTTGTGAAGCTGATCTTGACAAGAAAACAAATTTGTCTTCCAACTTGGAAGACAAATATGAAGCCTCCTGAATGTCAATTCTGTCCATGGTCATAACTCTAAACTGTTGCAAAACCCTCTGCGTCCAACCATAAATATGCTTAGTGAAAATCCGCGCTGCCACTGCTCCCTTTGATTAACGAAATTTCTTTTACTGAGCATCTCGTCTAATCACTTATGCTTTGATACCATGTGAAAATTTCATCTATTGTAGTAACTATAAATTATTCTCCTAACTGTAAATTTAATTATGCAATTTATTTGTTATGACAAACAATGAATAAAATCACAATTGCAACTTTCATTATAAAAAATAATGTGGAAAACAAAATACTGGAAACTGAGAAATTCTAGCACACACAAAATAAAAATGACACCGTTATTTTTGGACAATTGTTCTCGGAAAAACCCAACTTGGGAAAACCGGTGCAACAAATGAGGGTTTTATTATTATTCTTCAACAACAAATCTGAGTACAATAATTTGAAGGCCAAATTGTCAATCCAATTTGAGAGAATCATTGACAAAATTACTTTGAGGATTTTTCCTCACCCCACAACTGATTCTAGCTCCCGAGACTGACCCCTCATCAATTCATAGTGCCTTCTGCATCAACCTCTGTGCAGTGCTTGCACAGGGCTTGCTGTTGCTGCATCTGGAAACTTCTGAAATCTACAACTTTGCTTCTTTATGGCTCTGGAACTGATTCACTAGTCCTCCTGATCAAAATACCGACCACTAGTTGCCGAATCGACTGCTCCTCTAGCTAGATCAAACTACTCTATTGCTGTTGCCTGGGTAGTCCTTGCGCAATCCCTTTGGGAAAACTCGCACTCCCTCAACTTGACTCTTCCGACACCATCGAATTACTACTTTACTTCTCTACAACTTGCTACACAATCGTTGGCTCGAATATCCCTGCTGAATTACTCTACCACTAGAAAACCGATCTGCCTAGATCACTAAGTGTCTGCACTGGTACATTCTGCGAGTGCTTATCAACTTCCTCTTCTAATCCAATGTTGGAGCACTAACGATCAAGATTAAAACTTAATCAATGGCTAGGATCATCTTGGAGTCGATTCGTGTGAATTTGTAGATGGTTCACACATTGGCTTAATTAATTCTGATTAATTAACCATATTCCCTAAGCTTAGACTTAGGAAATATTTAAACACTGGTTAATAACCTAATTAAGCCATCTCTAGGAAGAATTTCCAGAAACGATTTTTGGGTTTTGGAGATATCATGTATTCTAGCCTCTCCACCAAATTTCATAGCCAGAACACATCCGACGCTACAGAAACTAACACATTCCATGTTGTAAAACCATGCCATTCCTACACAATTAGAGGGAAATTTCATCATTGGATGAATGACCACTTAATTGCTTGGATCCTTCTTATTCACCCATTTCCATGATAACTTCTGATTGGACCTATGTAAATAGAGGGGAATTTCATCCTTGGATGAATGGCACTTAATTGCTTGGATCCTTCTTATTCACCTAATTCCATAGTAGCTTCTTATTGGACCTATTTAGTTTAAAACATTTGTCATTTATATCTAAGATTTTCATATTTGATGGGTGTGTTCCATTATATGTGGAGTTAGAACTTAAGTTAGATACAATTTGTTAATGAGCTATTTAATGTATCCAATTGTGATTGAAACCCATGGTCACCTAGTTTTTGTCATTGTCAATGTCAATGACAGTCTCTGTTGGTGATTCTTGGCTTATGAAAATATTGTTTTCTAGGTAGATGTGTCTGACCCTTCAGAAATGCACTATTTATCCGTTAACAATCACCACTACCTTACTTCCCCTTCGTTCAACACCTTATCAATCGCCTCTCACTTTTTCCAAAAATGGCAAGGAAAGTGGCCCAATATTGTAGTTACATCCTAGAGTTTGTTAATTACATGCATAGTAAAAGAATCTTATTAACAATCACATCTAGTGACGTAACTGAGGAAAGTGATTGGTAGGAAGTGGTGGTGGTTTGGGCTCATGGTTGTATAAAGGACTATATGAGAACCTGAGAGAGTCATACAAAAAAGTTGGAGAATGACACGACTATCACATTTGGAGGATGGGGTTGTTTCAACTTTGCTCCATCTTTGCAAGAAGAGTTTTGATAGAAGGTAATGATGGAGGAGAGAAGGGATTGGGTGCTAGAGGTAATCAGTAGTTGTACCATATAGATTGCTTGTCAATTTATTTGCTTACATTGACAACATTAAATTATTGAACCAAGAGTTTTTAAACTTAGATATGAATTCACAAGAAATGCAAGATTAAATCCCATCTTAAACTATCCTATCCTATCCTACGCTGACAACTACTAAAAATTCATGCAAACTTTCAAATTCAATTGCTGGAAATTAACATAGTATTATTCATCATTGGCTTATAGGAACCTAGTGCTATAAATGCTTTGAGTTACAATCTTTCATACAAAAATGTTCAGGTAACATTGAACAATGTAAACTTTGAAACATGAATTATAAACTCAAAATGGGAACTTTAGCAAAAAAGAAAAAAGAAAAAAGAAAAAAAAAGAAACATGAAAAGTAGTGTTAAAAATGAAAAGTGTTGATGCTAAAATAACATTTTTTTTTTTTTTTT